>JAWNNQ010001146.1:0-88931 GCA_035044765.1 Leucophenga montana
GTACTCGTATGTTCATTATCGATAACTATTAAATTAATTGAAAATATTGCATACTTATTTGACTTTTTATTGTTTTGATTTCGTTGCAGTGCGGGACACTAGACGGACCAGAACTGTTGTATCATCAGCAGCGAAATAACAGAATGGACGTCTACCAGATCGACGATGGTTTCCACTCAGACGGTGGTACAGAGACTCCGCCGCCTTCGCCCAGCTCGGGCTCATCGATTGCTTCAACTTCGGATCACGGCTCGCTAGAGAGCGTCGACACTGGCGGTACACAACGGTTGGCGGTGCTGTCATTTGAACAGGTGCGCAAGCTACATAGTGTCATGGACGAAAAGGTGGCAATACACGGTCGTGGTAACTTTCCCACTTTGGGAGGTGAAATTGAAAGACTTAGTGACTTTAGTGCGTCGGAAGTTAGAGTCGGAAGTGGCCGTTGGTGGTGCCGGCGTTGTAGTCAAGGACATTCGCCTTAACGGAGGAGCAGCTAGTCATGTTTTAGCATCTGAAGATCAGCCATATAATGATCTGGATCTGATATTTGCCATTGAGTTGAGCACGCCACGCATTTTCGACCGTGTGAAGACGGCTGTTTTGAACACGTTGCTCGATCTAATGCCAGAGGGTGTATGCAAGCGACGCATCTATACATGCTCGCTCAAGGAGGCCTACGTTGGCAAAATGGTTAAGGTCAACAATAACAACGATGGTGACCGATGGTCTCTTATATCGTCGTAAACTTCACTGGGCCACAAGAACGTCGAGCTCAAGTTCGTCGACACAATGCGACGTCAATTTGAGTTTTCAGTCGATTCGTTCCAAATCGTGCTCGACTCGCTGCTTCTATTTTACGATTGCGCTGCGCTGCCTATATCGGAGAACTTCTATCCCACGGTGGTCGGCGAGTCGGTTTACGGCGACTTCCAGGAAGCGTTGTACCACTTGCAAAAGAAATTGATCTCAACGAGGCAGCCGGAGGAGATACGCGGTGGCGGCCTTCTCAAGTACTGCAACTTGTTGGTACGCAACTACAAAGCGGTTGATCCGCAGCGTATTAAGACTCTAGAGCGCTACATGTGCTCGCGATTCTTCATTGACTTTCCAGACATTAACACGCAGACGACAAAGCTTGAGGCATATCTGCGCAACCACTTTTGGGGCGTGGATGAGGAACCGATGCAGTATCAATACTTGATGCATTTACGCCAAGTTGTCGAAATGTCCACAGTCTGTCTGATGGGACACGAACGGCGGCAGACACTTCACCTAATCGAGTCGCTTGCCACACAGGTTCTCTATAAAGAGCAGGAGAAACAGCAACAAGCTCAGGTCCAGGAACAATACCAACAACAGCATCATCAGCACCAACAGCATCTCGAGCAGTCACAACAGCATCAGCAACCAACAACAGTTACAATTGTGTCAACAGCACCGCCGAGCACTCAGTCGCCACAGACAATTTACGTCCAACAAGCAGCTCCCCAAGGTACAACTATATGTTGTGCCGTGCCGGCTACTGCTGCAACAACCACGGCAGCCTCCGTAGTCGAGCAGCAGCAAACGCATGCAGTTAATAATGCGGCAGCTGCGGCAGCCAATGTACCTCAGGCAATACAAATACAAGCCGGCCCACCGAGCCTGATCTACGCAAACGGCGTCTACTATGCACCTGTGATTCCAACTACAATTTGCACATGCAACTCGACTTGGCTGAGCACGTGATTAAACATGCCAGCAATGCAGGTAGCCACAGCAGCAGCAGCAACGCCTACATTAACAACGACAACTACAATAACAACACCAACACCAACCAACACCATACTCGCGCCGACAACAATAACAACAGCAATCGATAATAAATTCAAACAAAATATCGACAACATTCTCATCTCTCCAATCACAGGAAGCCACAACTATAAAAACAATTCATATTTGCTAAATACCGCTCCGGAACTGGCGACCTTGTGCGATTGTGCTAAATCTACGAGTCTGTGTGTACAGCAACAGGCACAAAGTTCCATCGCCGGAGAAATTGTCCTAACGCAACAACAGATTAATGACTTACCACTGAACGACTATCTGTGACCAGTGCACAACCTTTAGCGGCGAGTTTGCCTATTTTTTCCCATACGACGGTTCCACGCCCAGCATGCTACTGCTCGGTTCAGACTCCTATGTCAAAGTAACGGATCATGGCTATGGATATCAGTATAGCGAGGATGTCGTATAAAATTCCACACATATAATTATCCAATCTGTTTACTATCATCATTTATTGCATCCAATTTATAGTTGCGTATACCTGCTGGAACAACTAATTTAATCAATACAATCAATAATATATACTTTTTCTACAGATTTAATTAAACAGTGAATGGATCGATTTAATGAAGGAGTATGAAGATGGATCGGGTCCTCCTCGAACTTACAAAAATAATTTATCTACAAATAAGAACTATTCTACTAAGCAAACAAGACCGGATTTGCGTATCCATACCTTGATATGAAGCCGAAACAAACTCCGTTGATTCGATATAATTCGGGCTGACATGATCATAATCGCAATACTCTTTTTTTGAAACGCGATTAGCAGATTTTACATTGAATTGCTTTGTATATTATCGTTTATTAATAAAGTGAGCCCGAGCACAGAATTCTGCATCCGTTGTTGCTTCATTCCCCCTCTTTGTCACCGCACATTGTATTTGGCGCCGAGCAATCGCTCATGCTAAGGTATCCAAATTAGAAAAGAGAAAAAAAAATATATAAATTACGAAAAAAAAAGACAAAAAGAAAAAAAAGATTAAAAAAATATATACGATATATTTTGTTGTAAATACTACAATAGAAGATCGCTACTATGTTCGATTTGACTTGATTAGACTTCAGTCGACTCGAAAATATTTAAAGTTTATTTGTAAAATAGTAGGCGAACGTAATTCATATTGTATCTTTGTATCTATAAATGTATCTGACGTTGCCCGTAATGGCGGCGTGCGCTCGTTGCTCAATAGTTAATCAAAAATTACCGCTCACAAACATGACTTAGCAGTAGCAAATAAATACGACAGAAATAATATTTTTTATCATACAAGAATATTTACAAGTCTGCGATTGTAAGTAAATTGATTGCAAAAATCCATAATTACTGGAGAAAATATGGATTTTTTTTTGAAAATAAATCCAATAATAGACAAAGTTTATAATAATAAATCATTATTTTAAGAAAAAGAATTATACGATTTTGTAACATTTAGTGATAATGAAACTAAAAACGTTGTTGTCTACTAGAATACTTTTTTCTGATATATTGTGTGTAATTGGTATCTTCTTGGTGATAACACAAAAATCAAACGGCGAACTGAACTTCGACTCGTTGACATTGCAAATTAAATAAAAGCTTAAAGGTAGTAGACTATATAAGAGCAAACAAATGTATCTAATTGCATGTACATAGATTAATAAGTTTATGAAACCAACCATAATGAAGATGAAAGACAACAACATGCGTTTCCTGTGAACGTAAATCATAAATATTCTTAGTTTTGAATACATTAGTTTCTATTTCTTAATTTTTAGTTTTAATAATGTTATTTACAACCATAGAATTTAATTTCGCTTCGTTTTCTCTTTTTGTAAATTTGTTGTGTTTTTGAATTTATTACCAATGGTAGTTTTGTTTTATTTTAATATACATTTTTTTTGTCTATTTTATAATGTAATAATTTGCACAGAGACACTCAAATAGGCGGAAAAGGAAGATTCGACAGTATCAAATGGCAAGAACAATCAGAATCGCCAGCGGTATCCATTTTGTTGAGTAATCTAGGCATTAATGGCATTCGGCTGTCTAGAATTTTGATCTTTTGTAAATGCAAACGTTCGCACGCTAACCCTTTGCGCTCCCTATTAATTTCCGAATTTTACAATTAAAATGAACGAATTAATTGGAAACATTTTTAAATAGAGAAACATACCATGGAAATGCAAAATAATGGTATATTCTTTTTTTTTTTTTCATGAATCAGTAATATCCAGTTGGAATTCTTTTGTTAGACATAGAATACACACACAGACCACGGTTTTACTTATATTGTGCTTTCATATTGCCAAAGTGCATGTGTTTACATTATCTACTTACGAATGTATTTAATTAAATATCAAGTTATACAGAGTATGATGTGAAGAATCAATTAAATTTTTAGTTTCTACGTCTAAGCTGAATAAAGAATAAATCATAGCATTGTACTTGTAAATTGAAGCAAATCAAACAACAATCTAATTGAGATTTGTACATAATACATATACTTAATTATTATGATGTACATTAAAATAAATATATACGAATATGTATACACAATAAATACTACCTATTATACAGCTATATATAAATATATACATATACACATATTACTATATTTAAATAAAAAAAAAATAATAAAAATTATATTTTATTTCTTTTGCGCGCTGCTTGCGATTCAGCATTAGAAACTTACATAAAAAATACACAAAAAGATAAAAATAAAAAAAAAATAAAAAAATATATAAAATATTGAAAAATCGTTCTTCTTATTTTTTATTTTAACATGATAGGTGTAGGCTTCAGAACAAAGTGTTGAACACACAATAGATTTAAGTGTTCTTAAAACTTTCACAGGTCAACTAAGTATTATTGAGTTTATGCGAGAGAGAAAATTACATTTACATCACTATACTGCATGCGCGATGTTTATATGAAATTGAATTGTTGTGTGTATGACAAAAAATTACACTAGTTTAAAAGTTTGTACCTCATCTTGAGAGCTGGTTTCGGCTAGACTTTTTCCTGTACATGTTGTGCATTTTGAATGACAAGTACGCACGCACCTGAAATTGAAAATATCGTTTCTTGTTAAATATCTTCGTATATTCGTACAACTCATATGTACTGAACAGAATTACAGTGATCACACGCACCAATGACATGAAAAGCATTCATAATTTTCTGGATCATTGCGGCATGTCATTGGAAATGCATTTGCTGCAAAGCTATATTGATTCTCTCTCCGTATTTGGGTGAGGAGAATGATGAACAAGGTAAGCGTTTCCACCACGACCTCGCAACAATTGAAGAGCATTATGAAGTCTTTCGGGACGAATGCATGATGACTGACTTGCCGGATGAAAATTCGGAAAGATTCGACGGTACACAAACGAGCGTGAGCAAAAATTATAATGAATATTTATACATATTTTTGTCCTATGGTCACATTTATACTTAAAACTTTCGTTAAAGAATAATGTTCATTTCAAAGATCATTCTTTAACGCTCCGTTCCGTAGGAGCAAAATTACGCAACTTTTAAGAAAAATCATCTTCGCCAATTAACCTCATACTGCGCTTAATCTTCTCTTCACCTACCTAAGTGGCACTACAACCCAACTGCTATTTCTTTAATACTATTCGCTTTCCAATAATTTGCTGCGTCTGCAGCTGCCTGCAATTGCCGTACAGGGTGTTTTGATCAACAACATCCCCGCCACCGTGAAATGAGCCAGGGAAGTCTTCACCAACCTTCTCGCCATCTTCAATGTCCAACACAGCTAGCTTGGAAACAGGTCGTCGTAGAACGCCGGTACTTGTCTTAACTTTTTGCGGAACGTGCTTCCCCGTCTTTGCCGTAATGTAACTCGATCACACGACCACGTCGCTATCCACTTCAAGTAACATTCTCATCGCAAATCGCGCCGAGTCAGCTCTGGCAGATATTCTTGTATCCATCGCTTCCATAGCCTATTTTTCAGATTCTGCGCCACCTTCCATTGTTTTCGTACATTCATCAGTCTCGGCTCAAAAGGCGCATGTGTTTGAGTCGAATTAGTACAACCTAAAATGAAATGATTAGAAGTTAATGGCTCTGGCTCCTGTGGTGTAATCGGCAAATGTGTCAACGGTCTAGAGTTGACCATATTCTCAGCTTCAATAAGCAGGCTCTGCATCGTGTCTAAGCGCAGCGTTTGCTCCTTCAGCATGGCGTACAATGCTCTCAGGCTGCTCCTTCACTTGGATTAGACGGCGTATTAAAAATCCATTTAATGCCCAACGGCGCAAGATTTTCCGTCAGGGAATCGCTACGTAGATCGGTCCAAAAAGGTCTACTCCTGTATACGTAAACTGCCGTACAAACGGCGTCACTCGATCAATTGGCAGACCACTCATCTGTGGTTGTTCTGGTTGACATCTCTGCTTGCAGACGACGAAACATGCTTGCACACTATTAAGTAATCGACTAATACCACAAATCCAGAATCGGTCATGTATAGCACTCATCGTCATTGCAGTGTTCGTGTGCAGATGTCTTCGATGATAACACTCTACGATCAAACACGAAATCGAATGTTTCCCCGATAGTATTATCGGTTGACGATCCTCCGGCGGAAGACATGTTGCTGCTTTAAGACGTCCATTTGCTCGTATAAGCCCTTGTGGTCCCGTAAATGGATTCAACATTCGTAGAGCCTTACGTACAGGCTCTTCCTGTAGGCGTGTCTTCTCATTTCCTTACGCCTCCCATTGCGCCCATCGGCACAAATATACTTCAGCGTCCTCCAACTCGTCACATCTGATTTCGCCATAAATCGGTTCTTCATGTCAAATTTTGAATTTCAGTTTATGCACATATCGAAATATCCAGGCCATGGTTCGCTTTAGCCTAGAATAATTCGAAAAACGATTAATATCTGGTACAATAAACAGTACTTGCCGCGTCGCCACACAAATAAATTTTGCACGCAGCTCATCATTGCTTTAATCATTAGAGGTGACCATCATATGTTCGTTTGGCGTCATATGTTCGGTTTCCATCGCCCAATTGGTTCATAGCGCGTAGGGAATTTTGCTCTTGTTGCTTCATCAGCTGGATGCTCCCGCACACCACCTCCAGTCTGTTTCTTTACTGGTCTCCAATATCTCCGACACACGATTCGCCACATACTGCTTGTACATACGATGATCCGATCTGATCCAACGTATGACCGTACTTGAATCGCTCCAAAATATTTTCTGCCTTATTTCAAAGGTATGATTATCTGCCATCAAGTTCATCAAATGCACACCAATGACTGCTGCTTGAAGTTCCAGTTTAGGTATCGTATGATATCGCATCGGCGCGCAACAACATTTCGATGCAACAAATATAACATTAATATTGCCTTCATTCACTACGCGCCAATATGCCACCGCTGCCATCGCTTCTTCACTTGCATCCAGAAATACATGCAAGACTGCTTCCGAATTCTTCAGATTTGGTATACTAAATTGTTCAACCTTTGGAAGCTCTCGTATCCACGATTTCCATCGCGAATTTAACTTATCTGGCAACGCATCATCCCATCCAATGCCAGTTCTCCATACTTGTTACATTAATACTTTCGACGACACCATAAAGTTAGCCTAAAATCCAAACGGGTCGAAAAGCTACATAATCAAACTCAAAGCTTCTCTTTTTGTCGGTATTCCTTCAAAATTTAAAATTGTAGGTGATAACTTATGCAAATTTAAAATGTAAACAAAATCATCCGTTTTTGGTGCCCAATGCAAACCAAGTACTCGTTCTAATTCATTATTCATCATTACCATTTCATCTCGGCCGTTGGTAAGGCTTTTGTAATGTAAATCCAGCAGATCGATGAATTCTAATTACATCCTTTAGTACAGCTACTGCTTCCTCTTCACTGTCAGAACAGTCCACAAAGTCCTCAACATAAAGTCGCTCTAAAATTCCTTTTTGCTGCCCGTGGTGTCTCTTTAGTAAATAATTCTGCATTCACATTTTTTACATACTGCGCTATCGTCGGTGAACACACAGGAATCGTTGGCAGTCTCTATCCTTTATGTCGCACTGATTTGGTAAAACATTTCCTGCAGATCACCGCACACTGCAAATTTCAATTCTCTAAATTTAAATAAAATCGACATTAATGATTGATTTAAATCTGGTCGTGGTATAAGACATTTATTTAACGATGTATTATTAACTTCAGCAGCAGCATCAAATACAAGTCGGAGTCCTTTCTTGTTGGGATTCTTAACTCTAAAGTGGGGCAAGTAAAACGTCTTGTGTGTCCGATGCGTGCATTCTTCGGGGCTCCTCGCATACCCCTTATCAACATAATCGGCTATTTTCTGTTTATAATTTGCTGCATACTGGCTATCATGAGCCATCTTTCGTTCGACACTCTCAGGACGCCTTCACGCCATTTCATAACTTTCCGGTAATCCCTTGAAATCAGATTCATTTCTTTCGCTGATTTTGCTTATTTTGCTTATGATGACTCTAATATATTCGTAGCATGTTTATCATCCTCTGACATTACCCTTTGGAGGCCAGATTTCACACCAAAGGTTTCAATTTCAAAATATTTTCTCATCATATCTCGCATTTCTTCTTGAACTATATCACACTTACATTTTCTTCGGAAATGCATGACATGGCCTCTTTTCCTTTGGTCGTTACCCACTGCGCCATAAATGAACCATCCCAAACGAGATCTCACGGCGATTGGTCCACTACTCATCGGAACACGTAGCACGTCGATGGGAACTGTCAGAAATGCGTGAACCAGGATAATAATCAACTTTGGCTTAACTCTTTCGTTGTTTGCAATCGGCAGCCCTGTAAAATGTTTATTCATATTATTATGTAAAAACTCTTCAAGCACCAAACTTTGAATTGTCAAAGACAAATACGGAGGAATGTCAACATTATTCATCTGATATATTCTTGCATTGTTACCAATTCCGATCATTATCAAATCACTAATGGTGACTGACTGTGTTGACGAATGTCCATTGATCCACTGTAGCTCCAAAACCTCTTTGCGACCGCAAAGACTAATTTCTTTGGCCAAGTCTTTATCGATCATCGACACATTCGCTCCTAGTAATACTTTTATGAATGTTGTACAATTTCACTTGCAAAATCTGAAAGAGTACTCGATCACTGCTACTGCAATCAACATTTCCATTGCACCCTTTAGTCGTATTCTTAGCGACGGCCTCATTCTCACGTCGTCCAATAGACGTATTGCTTTCACCGCCCTACTGCGGCGCTCCGTGCTTTTTGCGACTACTTATGTGCAGTAATTTATGATGATATCCCAGACACTCTCCTTCATGGCATCTGGTCTTGGATTCACAGTGACTTAAACGATGTCCATGTTCCTGGCAAGAGAAACACAAACCATTCATTTGTGCGCTTCGCCATCGCTCATTTAACGAGGCTTGCACAAACCTTTTGCATGTTGCAGCATTTTCACAATCTCCTTCACATATAGTGCATTTTCTTGAAATACTAACCATTGTGTAGCGTCTCTCATGTTTACCATTGTTCAATACTTTTCTATTTGTAATATCTTTCGTGCTCGGTGGTAACGAGACAGCTACCATATTAGCTAACTTCCTCATGCTGTTTAGCCAACCGCTAAAGTCTTCAATATTCGCTGGTTTATCTAGCGATATACATTTTTCCGCCCACTGTAATTGCCGCGGCCAATTGCAATTTGGCGACCAACTCACTCAATAGATTTGGATTTGACAAATGGTGCTTTCCCTTCGCATTCTTCAAAAAAGTGTCCATGTTGACTATTTTATTTGCGAATTCAATTAGAGCACTGAAACCACCATCCACTAACAGTGGCATTGCTCGTACCCTTTCAATTTGGCTCTTAATGAGATGCTCCGGTATACCAAAATTCTCTTTCAAAGTCTCCATAAAGCAATGATTCCACTGTCACTCTTGCTCTTCCTGTAATCTCATCAAATTGTGTAGATTACTATATTCAAATTCTTCAGTTATGCTGTCAAAGGATTCCACAAAAGATTGCCATTCCTCAGGCAAACCAGAAAACGAAGGCAATGGGTATATTTTCTTGTAATGGTTATTCGTTGATGGCTGGCCACCATCTACATACGAATTCAAACCTTGTCTGTTTAACGATGACTGAGCTAACCCCGACGCTTCGGATTCTGTCGCCACTCGCGACCCGGACTGGGACGTCGACTGGTGTGCTACATCGTTCATTTCTTTCCTCAACTCTCTTACAGTTTCTTTCACAGTATTCGTGTTGGAAGCAACCATTGACTTCTTATTTTTAATTTGAGGTCCAAATTCCGCCATTATCCTGTCATTCAAATTCTCGCGATACCCGTTCAACAACACTCTTACTGATTTCTTGACTTCCACTGGCGATAGTGGCTGTGGCAGCAGTGACGGTCGTGGCAACGGTCGGCGTAACAGGAGCCGACGCGGTAACGGATGTTGGTGTGCCTACAGCCTTAAGAGGCACTCCTGACGTATCTTTCTGCATTTTCTCGTAATGTTTCGATGGCACACCCTAATTCACTCTGGTTCTGATTCGTTTAGGCGTCTCGTGGCCCGTATACATGCACGTATACAACACGATCAATATTCGATTAATTCAATACTTTTTATACAGTATACTAGAATAACATTTTTCCTTATTATTTTTGTGGCGGTGTCTCTGCAGCCCTTACGATGTCCAACAGCGGCAATCGTATCTCCGGCGGCAGCGACCAATATGCGCAATGCGACCAAATGCCACAAATCACCAAACAACTTTAACCCACTGCTTCAAAGCAGACGTACAAAGTTAAGAGGAGTCCGGCGGCTCGGCCTAACCTCATAAAGTGAAAATTTACTCGCAGCTGCGATCGGACGACTAAAAGCCTTTGCTCATGACAATTATCTCTTTTATACAAAAAGTTTCTATAAATATCAAATTTTACATATACCTCAAACAAAAACAAATACATTGAACTAATACATATCTCTTATGCTATTTCTTTATACTATTCGCTTTCCAATAATTTGCTGCTTCTGCAGCTGCCTGCAATTGCCGTACAGAGTGTTTTGATCAACAAAAGTCAGGGTCCATGCTTCTGCGCAACACAGCAGGACCGGGCTTACCAGTGTTGTAGATTTGTATGTCCGTTCTTCGGGAGAGAGCTCTTCTTATAGTTTGCTTACTGAGCCCAAAGTAGCAGCGCTTACCAAGCGTGTTCCCAGATAGACGAAGTTTTTTACAACAGTGAAGTTGAAATTCTCCATACTCACAGACCGTCGAAAGCGCGCTGATGGTCTGCGAGTGTACACCATTTACTTCGTGTTCTCCTGACTATTTCTTAATCTCCGAAAACGGACTGCAGAAACTCGCCGTTCGATCGTGCCTATGATGTCAAT
This sequence comes from Leucophenga montana, assembly GCA_035044765.1. NCBI lineage: Eukaryota > Metazoa > Arthropoda > Insecta > Diptera > Drosophilidae > Leucophenga > Leucophenga montana. The sequence goes on from JAWNNQ010001146.1 coordinate 11,246, forward strand.
GTCACCAGTATACACCGGTAGCATCACTTCTTTATGGAAGATCGTGTCCGACCGTTCTACGTAAGGGCTTTGACTTAGGATGTACTCCATCAAGATATTAAAAAAGTCGCACGATAAGGCATCACCCTGCCAAAACCTTTCTTGGTACCAAAGGACTCGAAGATGTTGTTTCCTTGTATGACGACGCTTTGTGTGTGTGATAGCGCCACCTTGAAAAGACAAAGGATCTTTGCTGGGATACCAAGTTCAGATAAGGCGTTTAAGAATTTCGTTCTTATCGGCGGGTCTTAAAATCGAAAAATTACGGGTCTTCGCCAGGATTTGTCGTAGAGTGAAAATTTGGTCACTGGTCGATCTCTTTGATCTGAAGCCACACTGATACTGTCCTATCAGTGCATCTGTGTATGGCTCCAGCGTTTACACAGTACGCGGGGTAGTTTTTTATATCCAATTGAATGGAGACTATTCTACGGTATTCGCAGACAATGAGGTCTTCTTTCTTGAAGATAGGATAAAGAACACTGAGATCATCGTTGCGAAAATAAACTCCGGGCTTAAAACCTTCGCTCTGACGCTTGACAATTTGATAAAACTTTTGAACTTCATATCTATAAGCTGAGCCTGGTGCATACTTTCGCTGCCACAGCCTAGTGGTCCGAGATGATGTTGGGACCTCATGCCGTTCGAACATCTAACTCGCTCGGTGCGTGCCCTCCGTCGATCACATTTGTGTATGTTAAGGTGTGGAAATCTGGTGCTACTGATTACCGCTTTCGACGGTCTGTGAGTATGGAGAATTTCAACTTCACTGTTGTAAAAAACTTCGTCTATCTGGGAACAGAAATTACCAGCGACAACAATGTTAGCCGAGAGATCAGACGAAGAATCACGCTTGCTAATCGCTGCTACTTTGGGCTCAGCAAGCAAATTAGAAGTATAGCCTAGAAATCTATAAAAAAATGATGATCCCGGTTCTGCTGTATGGCGTAGAAGCATGGACACTGACAACAACTGATACAGCGTCTTTAGGAGTGTTCGAGAGAAGGATTCTTCGTAGGATTTTTGGTCCCCTTAGAGTTGGCGTCGAGATTTTGACCCGTATGAACCATGAGCTGTATGAGCTGTATGATGAGGTTGACATAGTCCAGCGCATTAAATTCCAGCGGCTGCACTGGGCTGGTCACCTAATCCGGATGAACCCCGAAGCTTCACGACGGAAACCTGAACTTGATTGCTGGACGGCGTCAGGCAAGATCAGGTCTATGATGACCTGAAGAAGCTCCGGATTGCCAGCGACTGGCGCCGCACTGAACTATACCGAATGGTGCGCTTCCCTACGTGCGGCCTTGACCGATAGACAGTTGTAGAGCCACCTAAGTAAGTAAGTAAGTAATTACGTATCGTGACCACGCGCTCGTCCACAGGTATGCAACTGGAGACCAGACCTACTAACCACGCATCCAAATTCGTGCTTCCTCTCATGGCAACTAGGATACATGTCACAGGATGCCTTTTTGCTTATCCATCCCATTTTCCTTATTGCGGTGATGCAAGCCTTGAATTTGTCGAGGGCATTAATCAGCTGGACATCAATCAGTCACCGATGCTTCCTCTGTATCATTACTGTTAAATGTTGTTTTTCGGTGACGGGAACCCAGCACACCAACCCCTAATAAACGTAAGTGGTTGTTTTTTCACAATTTGCTCACCACGGAGGTTCCGTGGCTTACCCAGGAGATACCTGTTCTAATGTGTACGATTTTCCTTCAGCAACAGAAAAACGAATGTTTCAGATAATAGTCATGTGTGCAGATGCAATTACGATATATATCATTAGTAATAAACATAAAACTCAGCAAACATGGATACATCTGCTGTGATAAGCCGTCGTTACGCATAAACCAACAGAAGACTCAAAACTAAACTCTGCAGATAAGAATTTGACCACACGGATATACGCTAAACGTTGATACGGCTAAACATACAAAGCGACCAACAGTGCACCGTACACATATTTATTTACAACTTACTGATAAAATTAGATTTATATTTAGACCTAAATAAATATGTCAACACATCAGTTAACGATTGGCATATATTTTACCATTTAAGAATTTGTATGTAAACCTCGTTACAATTAAAATAAAGTCAGTACGACAACAATTTTTGACGTATTCACTTCTCCGATAGCCCAATTGGTTTCAAGTACCGATTGCGGCGCATTTTGCTACTAGTACATGCACTGGTAGCACAAAAAAATAATTTTATTATACATAATGGACGTTTGTGAGCTGCTTGGGCAGTTTGCAAAATAATCGTAACCTGGCCATTCCCAAGAGAAAGACCAAATAACTTTCCCCTTCTGCAAACGTCCCGGTGTGCGAGCGGCGTATCGAAATATATCGATATAAATTCTCGATATTTTTCGGTATATGTATCGATATATTTTTAACGATTTACATTTCTACTGAGTTCGATTGCTAATCAATGTCTTAATATTAATATATATATATATATAAGTACACCTAACATATTACTTTAATAAGAGATAAAATGTGTTTGGCATTATTTAATACATAAAATATGAAGGTTAGCTTAGGTTAGTTTACGCCTGCTGACCTCTTGGTACAGGTCACTCATAGACGAATATGATCCTTAGGCCAATGATGGAGGTCGTTCAAAATTCCTGTAGAAATTTTACGAGTTTGGCGAACGCCAAGAGACTGTTAGGAGTCCTTGTCGCCGCCTCTTCCAGTAGCGCGTGATTCCCGGTTTCTTGCATTTCCTACAACCGTCCATGTCGGTAATGCCTAGTTTTTCGCATGAGCGGCTGTTATACATGCCCTTTTAAAATGTCTTCCAACAATTGCAATCTTTCCTCTGGAGTTGCTGCAGGTAGTGCGATAGTTTTTTATCATTATATTTTTCACTATCTTCGATATTGTACATCTGGAGGTGTTCTTTCACTTCTCTCCAGCTTTGTTCCAGGCGTCCTCTACCAGATGGATATATATCGTCTGTAGAGAGATTCGTATGTCTGTGGTTACTTTTACAAGGTAGCCCGACGCCTTCTTTTGCTAGACTATCCGTAACTTCAATACATTCTATGCCCCGGTAACTGCGAATCCAGAAGATATGCTCCTTTTTTTGAGGTGCTGACATCATCAATTGCATCTCTACTGGCCAGGAGAATTCTGGAAGAGATGGCCGCCGCCTGCAAAACTTTTATCGCAGCTTGACTGTCGACGAATGTGTGCATTCGTTCTTGCGAGGTATGCATCTGTAGTGTTACGTCTGCCGCTATACCGCCGCTTTCACTTATGACTTCATTTTGGATCCGTCTGTAAATATTTGTATTGCGCGTTGGTCCAGTACTGTGCGCCAGTCACCTGGTCACAGTTTGGTGTTTGTGCGATATTTGGTTTGGAAGTCATGTAGTCCGTCTTACTGCTAAACTTCCTACCAACTGAGCTGTGCTCACAGCGTTTTGGTGCCATTGTACCTGTTGCGCAGAGGCATTGAACAGACTTATGTGTGCGTAGACGCGCGTAAATGTCCAGGGAATGCACTCCTAGCATCGTTTCCAGTGGTCTTGCATGCAGACTTCTTGATGAAGACTAATGCTTGACGTTAGGTATTCTCCATAAGATTTAGGTATATGGACTTCCTCAAGTCCTGCCACCATACCAGAGCTCCATGATATATCACTGGTTCTTATTTTCATCGGACGTAGTACTGAAATTATGTTCCAGTGAATCAGTGTTGGCGAAAGACGCGAGCATCTTTTGCGATGCATAAAACGCATTGGTTGCTTTTTTACCTTTTCTTCCACATTGAGTCTCCAGGTCAGTTTCCTATCCAATACCAGTTACAATATTTTTGGGTATAAGCAATGTTTCGCCTATTTTGGGTGGGATTCATTGCGGATGCTTGTATCTCCGGCATCCGGCTTCTGTGGCTCATCCAAGTATCTCTTTTAACGAGCGATGATTGTGCTGAGTGTCGATGGATATTTGTCCATGCTTATGTCGTCAGCATATGCACTTATCTTTGGAGCTTTCCGCATTGAGCCGTTGCTCAATGCGGAAATGCAGATATTTCCGTACAGCCCGGGAAGACCTCATCATTGCTTCCCTTCTGCTTTCTGTCCGCTGTCCAGTGTTGATTTTTAGCTGATGTTGTACGAAAGGCTGGCTCGAGAGTAGCTTCCGAACTCTCGCTGTGTCGGAGACCTTCTCTATACCAGAGCAGAAGGATCTCCATGTATTCCTCTTCGCCCCCCGAACATCTTTTCTGAAGTTGCGTAGTCTGATTTTATATTCGTCCCAAATGATCTCCTCCTGTTTGACTCTGTTATTTTTTACTTCTGGAGTCAACGAAGAGAGTCCTGGTCTCCTTTTGCTAACTGAAGGTTTGCATGAGATGTGGAAGGCTTCGGCTAGGTGATATGTGAGTGCTTTATGGACTTCTCCATACCTTCCACCGAAGAGATATTTCTTAATGTTGGTTTAAAAGATGCTCAGCTCTATCGTTTACAGCCGGACTGCCCACACGGTGTGATGTGCATTGGCGTCCGCCCAAATGACGAGGGGCTGCTTTATACTGCTTGCTGCCTCTGTCAACCTATCCAGTTCTGCAGGTGGTGACTCCCTATTGTGCGCCATATAGCAGGACGCCATGATTTGGTTCGTCGCTGCCTTCTTCAAGTGCCTTCCATTGTGATAATTCGTGCTGTAATTAGATATTAGTATACATATATCCCTTTCCTTGCCAGAATAGCGGTCCTTGCTCTACTTACTGTGGTCGGGTAGTATATGTACATTAGACCAGAGTCCTTATTTCTCGACGCTATCCAAGGTTCCTAGACTAAAGACAAATCGACGGGCCTTTCCTCCAGGGTTAGCAGGACGTCCGCCGACGCGAGCTTGCTTTTCTGCAGATTTAGCTGAAGGACCCCCGGCTGCATGGCTGTTGTTGAGCTTTTGTTGATTTGCAGAATCATGTGCTGACCTGCAAATCAATGGCACGGCAGGATTATGCAATTTTAAGAGCTTAAGTGCCTGCTCCTGTGGCCCTACCCGTAGGTAGAGTTCCTTGGCCTTTGGTACGGATGCACTTCTATTTATTTCCACTATTTCCAAACTGGCACGCTCCCATAGGCTGACCATTGATGACACTGTGTCCCTGTCGTACTCCACTGCATCTTAAAATTTTCACCCCATTGTTTTTGTCCAATTCTCTTGGGACCGGTCAAATTAAGATTATTTTGCAAACGGCTCAAGCAGCTCACAAACATCCGTTAGGACACGTATCCCCTGGGTAAGCCACGGAATCTCCGTGGCGAACAAATTATGAGAAGACAACCAGTCCCCTTAATTAGGGGTTGGTGCGCCGGGTTTGGTTCCCGACACCGGAAAAAAAACGTACTAGTGAAGACACAAATGAAGCCTCGGATACAATCCGCCAATAATGACGACCCCCGCAAACGATTTAAGGACCATGATTTACGGATATGCACATGGGATGTCCAGGCCTTCCACTTCAGGTGGTTGATGTCCTCTACAAATTAAAGGCTGGCATCACCTCAATACAGCAAATGCGATGGATTGGACAGGACTGCTCAACAAAGGCATCCTGTGCCATGCGAAGAAGCACGAATTTTGATGCTGTTTTGTGATTAGTAGGTTTTATCATCAGTTTCATCATCAGACTCTCTCAACTGTTCCGGCTTCTGAAGATATAGGTGAGCAGTTTAGACATATCTCCCACTCCATAGATATGGCTGCCAAGAGGTCATTGCGTACACCAGACGCCGCTTACAGACGCCGCTTGCAAACGAACCTTGCAGTCGGGAGCAACGCGAGCTGTTAGAGAGCAATATCGTGAGAAGCGTAGAGAGGAGGAACACCTTTTCAGAAATAAAAAAAAGGAACAAGAAAGGCGTGAGCTTGATGTTGAGGTGTTATGTCACAGAAATGAATCTCGAAAGTTTGTGGCTTCAGACCAAAGAGGTCGACCAGTGACCAAATTTTCACTTTACGCCAAAAGACCCATGAGTACAATAAAGACACATACCACCTATTTGTCAATTTAAATTAAGATTATTTTGCAAACGGCTCAAGCAGCTCACAAACATCCGTTAGGACACGTATCCCCTGGGTAAGCCACGGAATCTCTCATCGGCCGCTTTCGACACGCCGTTAAGAACGAAGGAAGATGATAAGACCGTGATGAGAGGACATCAAAGCTTAAGATGTCAATATCAGGTCTATGATGACCGGAAGAAGCTCCGGATTGCCAGCGACTAGCGCCGGCGCGCTTTGAACTACACCGAATGGTGCGTTTCCCTACGTGCGGCCTTGACCAATACACGGTTGTGAAGCCACCTAAGTAAATAAGTAAGTTTTTGTGTTATGGATTTTTGTTTTTGTGGTCGCTCGGGTACATCCGCTTTCGTCATTTTCGTCCGGTGCTGGTGCCTGGTGGCCTGCTCCTCGACTTCGTTCGCTTATTTGCTGCATGTAGCCTGCACTGTTGCTTTCTGAGCAAAAAGCTTTCCTCTCTCTTCGATCTTTTCCTCGGCCCACGTCGGCCTACTCCTTTCCACAGAGGTAATGTCGCTTTCCGCACAAAAGTGAAACCGAAACTTCTTAAGCAAAAAAAAAAGAAAAATGGTTTCAGTTGTTATGATTTTTCCATAGGAATACCACACATATATACTTGTAACAAGAATAAACGTTAACTTCGGTAGAATCGAAGCTTCAATACTCTTCACAACCATCTAACAAGTTGCTTTCAAGTATTTTAATGCTTTTGTGATAATTTGACGCTTCTATTCCATTTTTAAGGTGGATAAGCTCGAAATATATAAAAATGTTAACTATAATAACCGTAAAGTGGTCGGTTGGTTTTTATGGGCGGCACTTCAAAAAATGGGCGGTACACACCCATTAATATATATGTGAAGCTTCATCCAATAAATAACAGCCACCATATCAACTTTCAAATTGATATTGACTGTAATAAAAAAGTTTTTCATGGAAAATCCGAAAAAGGGAGGTGGGTTTATATGAGAGCTACACTTTAAAGTGGGCGGGATACGATCATTAATATATATGGATCTTCCGTCCAAAAGAAGCCATAATTTTGAATTTACAAACTCCTTGACAAAATTATAATATTCACTCTGCGTGTGTGAAGTGTTTAAAATGTATTTACTTTTAAATTAAATGATTTAAAACCGAAATATTTAATCGTTTTGTAAGCACCGAACAGCTAGTCAAATCCAATCCGAACATGTTTTTCAGATTATTTTCGTGGCTAAACATTATTTGTATAAAAAAAATTGTTGTTATTGAAAAATATGTTAAATAATTCTCAATGTTAAAAGAACCTTGAACCAGCTAAAATTCATATATAATACATAATATATAGGATATATCCTATATATTTTGGTATAACTAAAATTTATAAAAAAATAAAATATTTTTAAAACCCAAGAATGTAAATGTTGGTGGTAAGATTGTTTGGGGCAATCTCTAAATGACTCGTCCCATGAAATTTTTGTGAAATCTTATTCAATAAGAAGATACCGTGCCAAACTTCAAGTTGATTTTTTCTGTAATGAGGGGATCACATTAATTGGCAGTGTATGTGAAGCGTTCAGCTATATATGTCTAAAAAATGTATACAAACCAGGGCTTGCAAATGACAGTTGACCGTTTTTTTTCGTTACGCTCTGCTCACGAACATAAGCGAAAAAACATACTCACTCGCGCTCTCTCTCTCTCTCTCTCTCTCTCTCTCTCTCTCTGAGCAGCAGACTTCGTTTCTTTTCGTTTTGGTTTTCTGTTGAGCGCTTTGAGTTGAGCTCTTCGTGTGACGCTCTGTTAATGTATAGAGAGATACGATTGTCGCTCGCACAATGAGACTCAGAAAATGAGCAAAAGAAAGACTCAACGCAAACGGTTTTTATTTTATTTGAGTTGTTGTCAATGCGCAGTGGCTCGTTTGGCTAAAAAATGTGTAATTTTAGAGTTAGACGATGAGTCACCCTAAAATTTTAAATATGAATTTTTTATACTTAAAACAAATTTTTGAGTTAAAAGAAAATTTTTAATTTTTTTTAAAAGAACAATTTAAATTTATTTGCAAGTATTTTTGTAGATTTTTTATATACCATATTTATTAGCATATTGTCCCCAATAGTAGCAAGAACACCGGTTTTACTACTTTTGTAATATACATATACATATATATTATTATATTATTTACTAGATGGTCCCCGCGACGTTGTACGCGGCCCTCCCCTTTCCCCTGCCACTCCTTCCACCTTCCCAACCTTCCACATGCTCCTTTACTCTACCTCCAATTCTATTAAAATTATAAAAATCCAATCGCCACGAAATTTCACAGGATCACCCACGGGACTATTTTGAATATTTCCACCAAATTTGATCAAAATCGGTTGAGCGGTTTCGGAGTCCATAGGGAACATACATACATACTTCCATTTTTATTTACATTAAAGATAAATTTTAAATATAATAAAGTAGTAATACAATTTTAAAAACACCAACTCATGATCATCGACCGATTTAGCTCATGACCAGCTGGTGCGACATCTAGCGTTGAGTTGAACCTCATCTAGTTCGCTTGCTATCGCATATGTGAAATTGTGTGGTCCTCCCCACCTTCCACATACATACATACCTCCTATTTATTTATATTTATATTTAGATTTTAGATTTATATTAATAAAAATAAATAAAATTTCTAAAATAAAAGTAGCCTAAGTTACTCCTTATTACATCAGCTATCTGCCAGTGAAAGTCCCGGCCGTTTCAGAGATTAGCCCAAACAAACAGACAGACATACAGAAATTGTAAAAAAAAATTATTTTGGTATATGTATACATCCAAATGCATTTAGTAAAAAGCGAGTATTTTAATATTACAAACAGACACTCCAATTTTATTTATATGTATAGATATTGGGTTAAGCTTAACAACTAATAAAGAATTAAGATTTTCTGCACTTAATGAACTACACATTTTACTTAAAATAAAATGTAAAGCTGAACATGCCCGTTCCACAGACACTTGAGTTGCCGGTGTAGCCAGCACAACCTGTGCGAGCGCACTCAGGTGTGGCAACTTAAGTTTAACGTCTTTGAAAAATTAAAAATTTTTTGTAATTCAATTTTAACCTAAAGATTTGATCAAGCGTTATTTCGTAATCATCTAGGATTTCCAAAATTTGTTCCTTCATCTACATCCCAGTGTGTGAGTAGGCGAGTCATGTTAAACCGACGCCGCACTCGCATATACGTATACATACGCAAAAGACTTTTTGCTTCATTTCACTCAACAAAACGGTCCGGGAATAACCAGACCGAAAGATAACTAAAAGAAAAGGATGTTTGTTGAGCGCCAACCGTTTTTCTAAAGAACCGATGCGAACGGTTCATCTCTGACTCTTTGCCTAAAATTGCGACCAAATTATCATGCTCATTTTTGGAGTGATATATTTTATTGTAAAAATTCTGGGTGCCGAGAATAGCAACGTAAATATCAGATTGTGCAAATTTAGTTATATGTCCAGCCTAAAACTATTCTATGTCTACAATTTCAAAATTATTGATATCAAATAAAAAAACCTCTTGACGATATCAATCTGATATCAATGTTGTGACGAAAAATTTGTATTTTTGAATTGTGTTGTTGTGATTGATTTTAATAGGAATTTAATCGTCATGTTGCTAATTTCTTATGCTATAAAATGCAGTTTTTCTTCTAGGATACTATATTCGTTTCTCTACTTAATTGAAAACATCCTCCAAAACTCCAAAATCCAGAACTACATTGCGACATGAGGAAGGCTCAGTTACATATTAAAATCAATCCGAACAATACAAATGCAAAATAAAAATGTTTCGTTACAAAATTGATATTAGAAGTTTTGTGAGTTGTAGGTAGACTTTCGTCACTTGGTTTTTAACTCGTCAAGAGCTTTTTTTATTCAATTTATCATATCCGAAACAATATCTGTTTTCCTAACACAAACTAAAAGAACTTAACTTAACCGAAATGATGTTACCCAAACAGTTTGGCGCATCAATTATTAAATTTAAAAATTATTGTTATGGTAATTATAACACTGGTAGACAAAAAAGTGGTTTATGCGTTCCGAAGTCAATATTACCCATGGAATGAAATTTAATGAAAATAACTATTAAATAAAATAACTATCAAAGGCATACTGGAAATTTGAGAATACATTAATTTAGGAACTTCCACCATGCCCTTCATCTTTATTTTCATTCGAAATGGAACAAGCTCCATTATTGTCAGCAACGCAACTTCTATCTTCACGAGTATTATCCTCTATTTCGCTTATAATGTTTATAAAATCTTGAATAAAAATTTCGTATATGTCGTTTTCCATAATGCTGCGTTGCACTGAGCTTATACCAGCTTCAAGTTTAGTAATTCTTTGCAATTGTAGGGTCAATGTACCATTGCTCGTGGCTAAATCAATATCCTTCTTAAGTGAATCTCGCTCCTTTGCCGCCAGCTGATCCTTTAGCATACTTAACTGCTTACTTATGTCGTCGATTTCGTCGCGGTATATGCCAACCTCATACAGCAAGTTCTCATAATTTTTCGTATCCAACTTTGTCAAATTATTTAGTTGGGTTGAGGCTGTATTTGGTCTGGGTGTACTGTCTTCAAAGTTTAAGAATACTTTAAAATATGTGGGATTGCTGATACGACAAATAGGGCAGTTAGTTGAGCTACATTAAAACGAAAAAGTGTTAACTTGTATACGTATATATAGCAAAATATAGATCACTTACCCTTTCAGCCAACCTTCAAAGCAATCGTTGTGAAATACATGACCGCACTGGGATACGCATACATCGTGGTACTGGTCATACTTCTCATAGCAAATGGTACATAAGATGCCTGATCCAGTGTCGGAATTAGAATTGATGCTATTATAATCGACACTCATTGTTTTTATTTCCTCAATATAATTCCGATTGCAATTAATTGCGTTCTACTCGATCTCGATGCAAATCATATACTAATCGCAAAGCTCGTACTTAGAGAGCACATTCAGCTTACGTTAATGCGGGGAACAACCACTTTAAAGCTTTATTTGTGTATATACAAATTTATACATCGAAATGCGCAGAACTCGAAAGTAGCAAATCTTTAATGCCCTTCAACAGGGCTCAAACGAAAAGCAAAAAAACATTTTCATTTCTGTCTTTGGAAGTAGATGAAATCACAAGCGGTTTTCAATTGCGCCCAATATTTCCTTCATGCATACTTACATACAAACGAATGAGAATGTTGCTCTCAGTATTGCAATATAAGCAAATATTATATTTACAATTGATAGCGGCTTTTGTTTATGTTATTGTATTTAAAAAAATCTATATATGAATGTATATATGTATTTATATTGTATATACGATGCGAGTATGAAGCTGCAATAGGGTTCGTATGTACGAAACGATTCAATTCTGTTTTATACAATTTTATACCATTCACACACAGTGTGAAAATAAAATTATCACTATGTTGAGTCGTCGTATTTTTGATCAGCTCGTCAAGACATACGGACATGCCAAGAGTCGCTCAACCCATGTCCGTATTTCTGTTTGATAGTTGCTATGCATTATTTTGAATACATTTTTTAGATATCAGCTGTAATCCGATACCTTGCCTTACTATTGTTCCAAGATTTTGAAGTATCCATATTATACAGTATCCACGCCAACTTTCTGGGGTAGTCGCCATATACGGTGATCCGAGAAGCACAAGAATGCAACATGTGTACAAAAGCGCTCACTAAATTGCGTCAGAAGTAAACATTTTTAGAAATTTCTTGGCATTATTTATATTCAAGTTAAAGGTGACAATTTATGGTACTGTCATTTAAAAAATTTGTTTATATTAACCATCTTTATTTTCGCTGCCGGTATGAGTTCAGTTTAGATTAGCTGTGAATTCTAAGCGCTTTCAATTTTCAAAAAGCATGCATATATGTACATATGTATGTAGTTTACAGTTAGCATAATTGTTGTCTCTTAACAGTCATTTTGGCTTATCTGTCGTTTGTTAAAGATTTTTTACGTTTACTCCTGAAGGCTCCCTTAAATAGTTAAGGAATTATTATAACGAATTATAGTTAAATTGCGAATTGTTAATTACAAAACTTCGTACTATAAAAATTCATATTACGCGTATTGTATATAAATATAAATATATAAATATATAAATGTATTATTATTACTAGCTGTACCCTGGCAGACGTCGTTCTGCCCTTCCCCTCTCCTTTCCCTGCCACTCTTTCCCCCTGTCCCACCTTCCCTCTGCCCCACGTTCCTCATGTCCCTTTACTCTAGATCCAATTATCCTACCCCTCTTCTCCTGTCCCTTCCATTCCTTCTAAAACCAGCCCTTACGCTGCCCCCATTCCTATGCCCCCTTTCGCTACCTCTCCTTACTTTACCACCCTTTTCCGTGCCCCCTTCGATTCTATTCACATGTGTACAACATTTCATCCCTCTATCTTAAATGGTACCCAGCGCGTTGCTGCCATTCCCACTGTCATTACCCCTCCTTCCCTATGATCCCATACTCTACCTTCCATTTCCCTACCCCTATTCCCCCTAACCCTCTTCCCCTTCTACCCCTTCTACCCCTTTCCCAACACTCACCTTATCCTTCCCCCTTTCCCCATTCCCATTCCCCTACCTCAACTTCCTTTTTAAATGGAACCCGGCGCGTTGCTGCCCTTTCCTCTACCTCTCCTTCCAACTACCACTACTTCCCCTGCCCCTAGCACCACGCCCCATACAACTTATTCCATCCCCCTTTACCCTACCTACCTTCCTTTTACTCCAATTTTTCCCTGCCCCTTTCCCATGCCCTCGACGACCCAATTAACTCGTGGAGGGTAATGATGTCTGATTTGTTGAATTCATCTCCGCCCCGAATAGCAGAACAACTATGGAGAGTCTGGTTAAAGCGGTCGCCGCGATAAGACATGTTCTTTCTTCTTGTCCTCGCAAATTACCTTTAAACTTACTAAGCTGTGTGCATTTTTTTTCTTCGCCCAAACGCCTCTCTAAGAATCAATCATTGAAGAAGTCTTTAATAATGCTTTGGAAAGCAATTTAAATAAAAACTTGAATGTTGGAAACAACGAAAGCATCCGCAAAAGAAAAAATATGAACGGTAACGATCACTTCTGGCCTAAGGTAGGCAAAAATAATTATTTCTCTATACTCGATGACGAGACGAATGAGTGTAATGAGGAGACTTTATCAAGCTTCGAAAGCCACTTAACGCAAAATAGTCTCCCAAAAAACAAAGAGACAGACAAAGCAACAACCGATAACATTAGCTCGCCAAGGGCATCAACAAGTGCAGCTGCAAAACGCTCTGTCGCCAAAGCTCTACCCGAAGCTGAGAGTAATCTGAAAACAAAAAACACAAAACGTAATGGCCACAAAAATATTCCTCCCATTAATTTATTTAATGCGGAGTCAAAAGAAGTTATCAAGCTTATCAAAGATGGAATGAAGATCAATGATTTTAAAATAAAAGAATACAATTCCAGATAAAATCGCGATCTACAAATAGCAGAATATCATTACTAGCCACCGATAAGTATTTAGGCATACACTTAGATAGATTTTTGTACTTTGATACTCATATCACTCAACTAACTGCCAAATCATACAAGTCCTTTTATGTATATAGGAAAATGTTTAGCAATAAACACATAAATAGTAGAGTTAAAGTTATAATGTACCAATCTCTTATAAGACCCATTCTCTCATATGGAAGTGCAATTTGGTTCAATATTTCTCCTTATATGGAACGGTGAAGGATATGTGAAAGAAAAATTTTACGAGCTTGTCTACACATTTACAGATCCCCTAAAAGTAATTTCTTGAAGTATTATTCTAATCTAGAATTATATAACGCTGCAAAGATCATACGCATTGATAATCAAATAATTAACCTGATGAGGCTTCATATACTAAGGTGCCTTAATACTCCAGATAACCCGTTAATAAATACACCTTTCTATGAAAGCGACCTTTATTTTGAAAACTGCCAATGCTCGGGTTACACGCCCCCAACCATATTTCTCTACTTAGATAAGAAGGGATACATTCAATGCAATAATGGATGTCCAATTTTGTTTCATATTTATAGGAGAGCAAATAAATAGCAAATAGAAACAAACATACTCACTAACCGGAACAAAAGGTTCGATACGTCTATGTCTTCTAAAGATAAAGTAAAATGTATCTCAATTAAAAATATTTGTTGGTGGACTACAAGCTGAGCCAACCCATTTTTTTATATATTGGTTAAAATTTTTTAGTTTATAAGTCCTTTTCTTTTAGTATATAAATTTTGAAGCGATGTTTCTAATCACTTTTCATCGCATCCTAATATTTCACTAATATTTCACAAATATAGTTAATGTCGCGGTTGCGGGTATGTGACTCATGCGAAAAACAATCTTTGATGCGTGTTATATTTCGTGCTAAAATTTGAGCTCAATCGGTGCAGAACATTTTGAGTTTTTGACGGATACACAAAGCAAACCAACATAACATTTTTATATATATAGATAGATAAGTTTAGGTGCTATAAGGAAACCTAGATCATTAAAACAATACTCTCTAAATATGTCACTTTAAATGGTTTTCTGCGATGAAACGTCATACATTTGCATTTTGAAAAATTTACAATAAGATATATAATACAGCACCATGTATTATTTGAGTTCAAATCAGCCTGCAATAAACTGTGTTGGAAAACGTCGGAAAATGACAAGCATAACATCGCCTGCTTACATTAGCTTATGCGCATAGTTAATACCCAAAGGAAGATCATTAATAAAAATATTAAACAATATTGGACGTAAGTGACTCACTTGGGGAACACAAGGAGAAACATCAATAGTTTTAGACAAACGATTGTTCAATAAAACTTTTTGGGTTCTACCGGATAAGTAAGACTTAATCCAAGTAAGAAGAGAAGGTGGAAATCCTATAGTTTTCAATTTAAATAAAAGATGTTCGTGGCACATACTATCAAACGCTTTACTGAAGTCTATATGTATGACATCAGTCTGGCATCGTGACTCAAAACCATTGTTTACAACAGAAGAAAATTCTAAGAGGTAAGTCCAAATGGATTTGCCTCTAATAAAACTATGTTGAAAAGAAGAGACTTTAACGGCTGTTGCAATTGGTCAGCAATGATTTTTTCAAGGAGCCTTGGGATGGTACTCACCTTAGCAATACCCCTATAATTCGATATATCAGAGTTGCTGCCTTTTTGTAGTGGAATAATGAAAGAATATTTTCAAAGAGATGGGAAATTTGCTTAACCTAATAGATAGATTGAAAAGAATAAATGAGGGAAAACAAATAGGGTTAGGTCACTATTTTCGGTTGCAGCTGGTAATATTATCAGATCCAGGTTGGAACGATAAATTAATGGATTAAAGACGTGTTAGTATGGTTTGCATGGAAATGATAGGCGGAGATATAAAATCATATAATGTGATGTTAGATGGATTTGGAAAAGTAGGATTTACATTGCTACTACAACACGTACTTTGGAAAAAGTCTTCAAAGAAGTCCGATATAAGTGAATCGGACCATGCAACTATGCCATCAAGAAAAGTAAGTGATTTAACTAATCATAGTCAGTTTTTTTTTTAAAACATCTCTTAAAACATCATGACGAAAAGATTTGTTATTGCCTGGATGGTGATTATCTTTGTATATTGTTAAAGGAGGAATCCTATTAATAGTTATGTCGAAACTAGTTAACAAATAAAAGATCAAGAAGTCTACCAGAGCAGTTGCGAGTGTTATTACACTGTTGTAAGGACAACTCAAACAGACTATCAATAAAGTCATTGTTTGCAGCTGGAATTAGCATTAAAGAATCAATCATATTTGACCAACTTATATTAGCTTAGTTGACATCATCCATGATAATAAAATGAGATTTTTCGTGTAAAAGAGTACGAGAAGTTAAATTTAGATACAGATACAGATACAGAAACAGATATATGTGATAAGAACATTTAAGAGTACAGTTTATGTAAGATTTAATGTTATCCTCAGTCGTTCCAGGAGAAAGAGAGATAAATAGACAGTTACGAGGGGCAACAACAGACAAGCTATTTACTGTAGAAGGGCTAGTTCTAACTTTACTAACAGAATGAGAAGTCTGAAAATCATTGTAAGGCACATCTCAGCAGTCATCAACTACCAACACAGGGTTGCATGCAGCTTTTGACACTTCACATCTAAGATTAGCCGAAAACTTTGTTGTGTCAATTTCCATTGGCACCTTGCTACTTGGGTGCTGCACAGGAAGCAGCAGTATGAGATTATTCGTCTTATTTTTCGTCAAATTGTAATACAAATATGGGTGCAATAATAGTTTCATTCGGAATAATAGGAAGACATCACCGGCTCAGTTGGTTTAGAATTTGGAGTATTTCTCTTTATCCGTTTAATTGAGGTATCAAGGCATTTAAATTCATTAAATGACTTTTCCAACTGCTGAAATTTATCCTACTAATATTATAAACGCGATTGTTTGTATGGATGTGTGGATGTTTGTTACTCTTTCACGCAAAAACTACTGAATGGATTTTCATGAAACCTTACAACAATATAGCTCATATATCATAATAACACATTGACTATAATTTATGAAGATTAAATTAACGCATTTATTTAATTAATTTAAAACAAACACGGCGCAAACATTTTAACCACGTCTACTTACTTTCGTAGACGATAAAAAGCTGATAGCTAATCGTCTAGCGATCATGTGTTTGCCTTAAATGGTCATGTGTGCGAGATGATATTAGCGAGGCAGAGAATGAAAAAAAAAACGTTGGCTTTTTGAAAGTTTAAATTTTAATTAATCAAGTTTTTGTTAATAGAATTTGGGTTTTAATGTAATTCAAAAAAAAGCATTTGTTTAAAAAAGTATGCACACTATATGTATATGCCGCTTATCTGAATAAGTTTCAAAAAATTTTTCTATAATTTCTTATATATAAAATGAAAATTTATATATATGTATAAGTATATAGTACATATGAGAATAGGTATTTATGGAGGAGGGCAGCATCGGCCAGGTACTATCTTGTCTTTCATATTTTTAAAGCCACAACTAAGATCAGAGAAGGCAGACGTAATCTATCGTATAAACTTTTTAACCTCGATATCAATCAAGTCCAAAGCAGACCTATCCGCTCATTAATAGCGTCAAGAATACGGCCGTTTAGACCAGCACAATATAAGTGCGAAACATTGTAACAAAGCCAACACATAAGATATTGGTATTGGTCACTACAAGATTGTTTTTGTGTTGACAGCGAGGATTAGAGCAAGTCATTGTTTTTAAAATAATTAAAAAAGAAAATAAACTAAACTAAATTTCAAAAGGTACGAAGAAGGAGGGTAGTTTATGAAAACTTGTAAAAATAATTTAAAGAATGGGAGCACGAACGAGTACACTCACAACAACAAATACCACTAGTTTGTTGGTATGTTATGTAGAGAGTAAAGAAAGCCAGAAAGCAAAAAAAAAAAAACAGCAAGAAACAAATTATAGAAAATATATGCTTAAATTGAATAAGCACTATTAAAACTTATTAATAACATAATAAATATCACTATAGCGCGACTTTAAAAAATTGTATATTAAAATTTTGCAACACATTATGTTAGCTATAAACAAGCACAGTGAGAACTCAATCAATCAATCAGGATCATGTAAATGGCCGCCGCGGGATCTATTCCAACCATTGATCCTTTTGAAGTAATTTCACCTGCTTTTGAAGTAATTTCGATCAGTTTTTCCACATTTCGGGCGGTGCCACGGCCATAACAGAATGTTGGTTTTATGTGATTTAACCAGGGACTGTAATCATTTTAAGTTTTATCATAAAAATTATAAAATAATGATTATTTTTGAGATATACTTTACTACTTAACCAATAATCATTATTTTTGAGCAAAAAATATAAAACTTTAAGATTAATCATTATTTCATGAGTTTTATTTTTTTGCTCAAAAATGAAACTCAAGTTGTAATTTCGTCTTTTTCTTAGAGGGACTGAGGGCAAAAATTATATATATTCCTAGTCAGTAAGCCAAGACCAGTAGACCAAAACCATAATACCCAATTTTTAAATTTAAAAAAAATTCTTGAAAAAAAAAATATTTCTTAATTTTATTCAATATTAATTTTGTGTTCTAGACTTAAGCATTATATTAGTTTGTTAAAATAGGTTAATATTGACAGAGGTGGTCAGTCAAATTCTGCACCATCAACAATTTATGTTTTCGTAAATGCAGCGCCGACAGATAAGAACTCGTATTCCTCTTGTGCCTGTAGCTGTGCTTGACCATGATCGTTTTATTGATCTATTTATAGAAAAGCTTATCTTTAGCCAAATCTCAGTTGCATGGATGCATAATTTGTTTTGATCATTTTTGTGGCGTTGTTAATATGGACGCAAGCGTAATTGTGTTTCGCCGAATTTTTCCACTTTTTATGAAGAAAGCAAATGGTTGAGCAGCACAAAAAAGAATATGCGAACGAGTTGACGGAAGAAAAAACTGAAGTTCCAGAAAAGAAAATTAAATTTACAGTGACAATGTGCCCAAGTGAAGTCAAGGATGCATGCGTTGATCTCGTGACCACTCAAAAAATGCCGTTTTCTTTGTTGAATTCAGACAGCTTCAAAATTCTCACAACACCGATTTTTAATGGTATACGAAAAGTACGAGAAAATAAAATCAGAAATCGTTGTGAGGACTCTTGGACTTATCTGAATGGGATGAAATCAAAGCACTCGTGGCTACACTGGAACCGGTATACTTCGCAACGCTGAAATTGCGGAGCACCCAATTATACATGGGTGATCTTTACAAGCTGTGGTTGGAGCTGAAACTTGCAGTCGGCGCAACAAAATATTTCCACAGCCCAATATTACACCAGTGCATCCAAAACAGAGAGAAATCCTTAATGGAAAATCATGTGGTCGTCTGCAGCATTTATTTGGATCCAAGAAAAAGAAGAGCACTACTGCAGACTCCCTCAACACTTATGCTCGCTAGGGTTCATCTTAAACAACTTAAATGAATCTATAATATTTACCAAAACGTAAATAAATATCTAAATACTATCGTATATACATATAGTGTGTAAATTTATTTATTTAGATTGACCACGTACCAACCCCATGCATTGGCAATTTGCAGGCATCAACATCTTCTCAGGCAGAGAATGCAGAACTTTTACCGGAATCAAATACCTGCTCTCTTCTAAATGAATTTTTCAATTATATTGAAGAATTGTCAGATGATGAAGAGGAAGATGAAATAATTGACAAGAAATTGCAAATAGCATAGCTTGAAATCGATAATTATATCCCAAAACCAATTGATATAAATTTGAATGTTATGCAATATTGGGAAAACAAAGTTCCAATATCCCAATTTATATCAACTGGCCAAAGTTGTGCATTCTGTTCCTGCAACGCAACTCAGTGTCGAAAGAGCGTTTTCTGCCCTCAGATTGGATTGATCTGAGGTGCAACCTCTCTTCGGAGTCATTGGAGAAGTTACTTTTTGTAAAATTGAATATGAAGTAAATAAAATTATTATTCAATAAAAATAAATATATATATATATATATATATATATATATATATATATATATATATATATATATATATAACTAGTTAGTACCTGGCGCGTTGCTGCCCTTCTTCCTGCCCCACTTCTCCACTTCGCCCTTCTTCATGACCCCTCGGGTAATAAAATTGTTTATACAAAACTGCTAAAATCTCGATTAAAAAAAGGGCTACCCCCACCCCCTATTTTTTAATCGAGATTTTAGCAGTTTTGTATAAACAATTTTATTACCCGAGGGGTCATGAAGAAGGGCGAAGTGGAGAAGTGGGGCAGGAAGAAAAATACTTAACGACCTATTCTCATATATTGTAAATATAAATGTTAGTATGTAGGGTCATATATTGTATTAGGGCTAAGCATGAATATTGTATTAGGGTTAATATAACCGATAAGATGGTAACCGATCGAGAATGATCTGAACGGGTATTCTAGGTATTCTAAGTTGGCTAATGAAGAAAGAACGAACCGAATCATCCCGCACACATAACCACTTAAGGCAAACACATGAACGCTAGACGATTTTGTAGCTATCAGCTTTTTATCGTCTCCGAAAGTAAGTAGACGTTGTTAAAATGTTTGCGCTGTGTTTGTTCTAAATTAATTAAATAAATGCGTTAATTTAATCTTCATAAATTATAGACTATGTGTTTTTCTGATATATGAGCTATGTTATTGTAAAGTTTCATTAAAATCCATTCAGTAGTTTTTGCGTGATGGCGTAAAAAACATTCACACATCCAGACATCCATACAAACTTTCGCGTTTATAATATTAATAGGATTTTTGCACTCAATCCCTAAGAAAAAGACGAAATTACAATGATTAATCTTAAAGTTTTATATTTTTTGCTCAAAAATAATGATTATTGGTTGAGTAGTAAAGTACAACTCAAA
The DNA here is from genome assembly GCA_035044765.1 of Leucophenga montana. Taxonomy (NCBI): domain Eukaryota; kingdom Metazoa; phylum Arthropoda; class Insecta; order Diptera; family Drosophilidae; genus Leucophenga; species Leucophenga montana. The sequence goes on from JAWNNQ010001146.1 coordinate 31,919, forward strand.
ATTAATCATTATTTTGTGAGTTAAAGCGCAGACTTCGTCGTCTTTTTATGCGAAGCCGTAATGAGCGTGATCGTTTGGCATGGAAAAGAGCTGCTGCGGAGTTGAAAAAGTTGCTGTATGTAGTACGCAGTGAATTCTTTGATGACATGCTTCGCAATACTGACCCCAACAAGAACTATGGGTTCAACTTATGGAAAGCGACACGTTGCGTAAAGAGGCAACCTTTGAGACACGTGCCTATCAAAGACTTCAACAACTCCTGGTGCCGCACGGATAAAGAGAAAGCTGAGGCATTTGCCGCTGAACTCGAAGGACGCTTTACACCTTTCGATCTAGCTGAATTAGATGATGAGCGAGACACCGTTAATTTTCTGGAAGAGAGCTGCACAAATATGCAGTCTATCAAGCCTATCTCTCCAAAGAGGTTCGTCTGCAGATTAAAATGCTTAAGAAAAAGAAAGCCCCGGGGTATGACGGAATTGATGGCAGAGTGGCAAAGGCGCCTGATAAAGCAATAATGTTTTTGGTACTACTCTTAAATACCTTGATTCGCATCCACCACTTCCCATCCCAATGGAAGTGCGCTGTAATTATAATGATACCGAAACCTGGCAAACCAGAAAACCTTGTTGCGTCTTATAGACCAATTAGTTTACTACCGACTTTCTCAAAACGTCCAGAGTACCATTCCTGATCATCAGTTAGGCTTTAGGCATCACCACGGGACCCCTGAACAAGTGCACAGAGTTTTGCAACATATTCTTAAGGCCTAAGAGAATAAGCAATATAGCTGTGTTGTTTTTCTTGATGTACAGCAAGCTTTTGATAGAGTCTGGATTGAAGGCCTTCTCTTCAAAATTAAATCTATTTTGCCTACATAGCAATTCCTCCTTTTGAAGTCGTATTTGCTTAACCGTGCCTTCACAGTCGAGGTGAAAGATGAGCGCTCAGGGATCCGCCGCATTGCCGCTGGTGTACCTCAAGGAAGTGTGCTTGGTCCTGTCCTTTATACTTCGTATACTGCTGATATGCCAGTTCCAGTAAATGAGAACATGCTTCTGGCTACATATGCTGACGATGCGTCCATACTTGCAAACTCAAACTGTCCACACGAAGCTTCCTCTAACATTCAAAACTATCTTGTAGATTTTCAACGTTAGGCAAATCGCTGGAATATAAAAGTCAATAGCGAAAAGTCTAGTCACTGTACTTTTTCATTGAGGCAAGGGAATTGCCCGCCCGTTTTGCTCAACAATTTGGTAATACCTCATGTTGATCACGTATGCTACTTAGGTTTTAACTTTGAAAGACGTGCCACCTGGGGTAAGCATATTCAAAAAAACCACAGCAGTTTGCTACGCTAAACTCAAAAAGTTAAACTGGTTACTTCGCCCAAGTAGTAAACTCAGTCTCGAAAAAGCTGCTTGTTTACAAAACAATTATTATGCCTAGCAGGATGTGTGGAATACAGTTGTGGGGCACTGCTGCTGCCTCAAATATCAATCGAATATAAGTACTTCAAAGGAAGGTCTTGCGCAAAATAACTGATGCTCCTTGGTATATGCGCAATAAAGTTTTACATCGAGATTTTGAAAATACCAACAGTCATGGAACAGTTGAACTTCCACAGCAGCAGATATAATGATCGACTGGCTTCTCATGTTAATCATTTAGCAGCGGCTCTGGTCGTTAATACATGTGGTAGACGTCTCCAAAGATTTCATCCAAATTATATACAAAATAGGCATTAAGCATTTTTTTTTTTTTGTTATGTTAATAATGTCACTTTTTTTTTAACATTATTTGCAGTCGCTGGATTTAACGTTTAAGGAATGTCCAATTAAACACGGTTGATTTCGATTTTAACTGTCTCTCTTCATTATTTGATGATTGTCAAGGCCCCACAGTGTGAGAAATGGGAGTCATGGGATGTTCTTTGAGAGATCGTGAATCTATAGGCTATACTACAATAATCAGTTTTTAATAAGTTTTAACAATTTTAACGCATTTTTCAGTGGCTAAACGATCCTTTATCGTAAATGTAGGACAATAAGCTAATAAAATGTCGCTGGGAATGACAGATCTGTTTGAAAGATTTCGACCTGAAGTATACAGTATATATCATGATTAGCGCGACAAAACGATTCGAACGCGCAATATTCGTCCGTCCATATGTATGTCGGAGAGAAAAGAACACCGACTAGAGAAGACTTAGAGGACAATATACACTGTACAACTTATTTCGACCATTAAATATGGATTATAAGTGAGTTCCAAGACTTGAACATGACACACACAAACACATAGTAAGTTAAATAAAAACTTATACAAATTGATCGTTTGCAGAAGTGGAAACCTATTTGCCAATTTTCTTGGCAACGGCCAATTTAGGACACGTATTTCCTGGGTAATCCACGGAACTTCCGTGGTGAGCAAATCGTGAAAAGGCTACCTCACCCTAGTTAGAGGGTGATACGCTGGGTTTGGTTCCCGCCACCGCAAGACACCATTTACTAGTGGAGACACAGAGAAAGCCTCGGATACCCTTTGATGACCGAACCCCAAAAACGATTTAAGGACCATGGTTTACAGATATGCATCTGAAGTGTTCTGTCCCTAGATAAGACTAGTGCAGATATACAGCTGATTGATTCCTTCGACAAATTCAAGGCTGACATCACCACAATACATGAAATGCGATGGATAGGACAGGGCTTTTCAAAAAAGGCAATGTGACATCTATTATAGTTGCCATGAGCGGAATTTGGATGTGGTTTCTGCGGACGAGCGCCTGGCTGCGTATTGAGGCTAAGTACTTCAACATTATCCACATTTCTGAACTCGCCCGCCGACTGAAGTCGCAGACGACGCTACCAAAGATGAATATTACGAGCCGCAGGTCGGATCATGGTTATCATTAGCTCCATACCATAAATACACAAGCGTACTTTGCGCAATGCCGATAAAAATGCACGGAAAAGTACCACTACATTGTGCCAGCCAAAGAAATTTTCAGGCTCAGCATAATGCATGCCGTCCCAACACTCAACGAAAGCTAGATGTCAAAAATTTGTAATCACAATAGACCGACGAATCCTTCCCAGCCAGACTACTGAAGATATTGGTGAGCGGTGGAGACATATATCCCACTCTATGGATACCGTTGCCAAAGAGGTTATTGGGTACACCAGACCTGTGTTAAACTCTTGGTATGACGAGGAGTGTCGCTAAGCTACCACAGAGAAAGACGCCGCTTACAGAAGAACTTGACTCTAGAGAGCAATACCGAGAGAACGGAGAGAGGAGAAACGCCTTTTAAGACGCAAGAATAATTAATAAGAAAGGATTGAACTTGAGGATGTTGAGGTGTTATGTCAAAGATGTTGAGGTGTTATGTCAAAGAAATGAAATGAGGTCGACTCAGTAATTAAAAAGCTGAAGAATAACAAAGCGGCAGGCTCCGATCAGTTGCCAGCTGAGTTATTCAAGACCGGTGGCAAAGAGTTGGTAAGGCGTATGCACCAACTCTTATGCAAATATGGTCCGATGAATGCGTGCCCAACGATTGGAATCGCAATGTTCTTTTTCCTATCTTCTGGTCTTCCCGCTATCTGCGCGAACTACCGTGGAATAAGTATCCTTTCAACTAGAAATAAAATTCTGTCCCGCGTACTGTGTAACGGCTGGAGTCATACACGGATGCACTGATGGGACAGTATCAGTGTGACTTCAGACCAAAACCAAATCCTGCAGAAGACTCGTGAGTACAACAAAGACACATATCACCTATTTGTCGATTATAAGGCCGGTTTTGATACTCTTAAAAGAACGAAGTTCTTCAACGCCCTACCTGAACTTGGTATCCCAGCAAAGATCGTTCGTCTTTGCATGATAACGCAATCACACACCCAAAGTGTCGTCAGAGTAGGAAAGAATCCCTCCGAACGATTTGATACCAACAGAGTTTTCAGGCGTTATCGTGCGAGTTTTTTAATCTCTCGATGAAAAACCATCTACGTCAGTGCCCATTCATAGAACGATCTTCCATAAAGAAGTGACACGTGTGCTGATGACATTGACATCATAGGCACGAATGAGTGGTGAGTTAGCAGGGTGTTCTCTGAGATTGAAAAGCAGTCACGTCTCATGGGCCTAGTGGTTAACGAGGACAAGACGAAGTACTTGGTGTCCACTCGCAGACTATCAGCGCGTCTTGTACGGTCTGTGAGTATGGAGAATTTTAACCCCAATGTTGTAGAAAACTTCGTCTATTTGACAACAGAAATTACCAGCGATAACAACGTCAGCCTAGAGATCAGACGAAGAATCACGCTTGCTAACCGCTGTTACTTTGAGCTCAGCAAGCAAGTTATAAGTAGAGCCCTCGCTCAGAAAGTACGAAGATAAAAATCTATAAGACACTAATAATCCCGGTCCTGCATCATCGGATACAGCATCTTTGGGAGTGCTCGAGAGACAGACTCTTCGTAGGATTTTTGGTCCCCTTTAGAATTGGCCAAAACTCCAATCTTAAGGCTAGAAACTTGAAACTTTGCGGCTCATATTATTTGTGAATTTTGAATTAATTTTTTTTAGCGCTGCAACCACGACTTCCCAGACGCCCACATAAGAGAACTGCATTAAATATAAAAATGCATGTTAAATCGAAACATAATTTTATTTTCATAATTTTTTCTTTAAAGTTTAGAATTTATTTATTTATTTAAAAGAATTAATTTGTGGAAATCTAGTGTGAAAAACAGAAGTTATTTTTATTAAAATATCCATAATTATTATGTTTTTATTCATTTTATTATGTTATTGTTATGTAATATTTTAAAGTTATATAACATTATTTTTTATTAAAATACATTTTTTACTTCTAGATCAAAATCAAAATGTGCTTTACTTTCAAACTCGCCCTCATCTCCATATGTCCGGTCTGCAACTTCAAATGTTGACAACTTTAAAAGTGCAATAACTCCTTTTGGCAGTTTGTGTGCTTTCGAAGTCTTTCTTGAAGCGATGCTTGATAAATAAGGATCAGAAGAATACGTCTGTTAAGTTGTTGAGTCGGCTATTTTTTCTGGCATGTAATATCCTAGCACACTTATAGTATTTGTTTATATCAATAAATTGTTTAAGTACAGGCTTTTGATATAAAATTATCCGAGATGCAGTATGGTCAAGTAAGTTCTGCAGCGGCACTTCGGCAACAGTTTATGAGACGCTTATATCTATAGGCCGGCACTTTTCCTTAGCCTCCTTCACATTTACGTAGCTCGGATGTATATTGGAATTCTTTTCGATATTCTTTAAGCGTATGTTATTATATTGCTGCTTGGAAAACGAATTATCTATAATAAATGCTAAGGCCTCATCAGGTGATAATGGTAGTGGTTCTTTCAACGAAAGCTGTTCGGTTAATTTTGAACTGTCAGGAGAATTTACTGTTGCTTTCAGAATATGTGAAATATCTCTATCATTTGTCTTCTTAGCAGACATAGCAGCTGCATGAATAAGAAGATGAGTTGAATTTTCTTTTGAAAGTTCGGAAGCCAATTTTCTTTTTTGACGTGAACTTCCTTCGTCATAAGATAGAGGAGGCCGTCCACCTTTATTGCCACTATTATCCATTTTTGAATAAAATGTTATATCAGATGCGCCAGCTAACATTTTGTTCTTTAAACTGTCGAACATTTCTTTGGGCTTTATTCAGCAGTCTCTTGACTTGGACAATAAAATTCTTTATTTTCATTTTAATGTCCATCAAAGCATTTTCTGGAACAGAATTTTGAAGTATTTCTGCGCAAACCCAGTCGAAAGTAGCGTTGATGTTGCGACGCTTTTCCAACCAAATTTCCAGCAAAGCAACCTTGCCCACATCTATTGAAATATTTCGAAATACCGCAAAAATCCGCTTATGTTTTAAACTCTACATAAATATATACATAATAACACATACTACCACATAAGCACTTTTTTGAATCCAACTGTATTTGGTTAGATATGCTCCACGAAACACAACTATATTGAGGTTAGATTCGACAAAATTATGGTTTATTAATAACACTGAAAACATAAAGAAACAAAAGCACATATAATTAAACACATATATAACTCTTTTCTACATACCTTGATGTATATTTTCCATTTTAAAGTATTTCAATTTGTCAAACCGTTTAAAAATGCGAGATTGTCAAATATTTACAAATTTTGCAATCACACCGCGTGCAGACACCGCGTGTCACAAACAGCTGAATTTGAAGGGCTGGCGTAAAACGAGGGCTGCGTAATAAAATATAAATTAAAAATTTTCGATGTGGAGGGACAATTATTTACTGGAAAAAATATTATAGCCATAAAAATATTTTTTAAAAATTTTTGGGTTTATGCCAAAAAAGAGCCGATTCCGCCCAATGTGCAATGGTGCGCTTTCATACGCGCGAGCTTGACCGATAGACGGTTGTATAGCCACCTAAATAACTTAGTAAGTTATAAATATTTACCCTTTTTATATTCCGTAGACAAAGCGAAGGCGTACCCTGGTATCGACTAGCATTGTAAATAAATTAAATTAGGTACTTTTCGTCACTTCAACAGACAAGTATATATGAATATTTGCCGTTTGTCCAATCTAAATACAAGAGAGATTTTTGAATTTTGAATATCGTTCGTATATAAAATCAGATCCGGTTTGTTTATCGTTCGATGTCAATTATGAATAAATAGAACATTTACATTTTATTTATTAAAATTAAGATTTGTTTAAATCTTGAAAATCGTATTTAACAGATATATATTTCAAATCAGAAATTATAAAAATGAATTCAAAATCTCTACGTATATTTCATATATTACCAACGGTTGTGGATATTATGAAAACTCGACCTACATTCGGATTCCAATGGAAATGCAACTTTTGCTTAGGTTTGAGGCTTTTGGCGTCTCGATGTTATCATAGCAAAGAGAGTACAGCGTTGGCGGACGAAGAGCGCCAAAAAGTCATACCACCTTTGGTATACTTCTACAACCCATTGCAATACTTACAGGCCAAACTTAGTCTTTGGCATTTAAAGTACTTTTGCGATCCGAAATTTGATGAAACAGAGTTCCGGGAAAGCTCCAAACAAGCCGCGGTAATGATGATTAATCTTGTTCGCATGAAGGATTGGCGGTTATTGCACGGATTCACTACTCCATTGGGACTGGAGAACGCCTCGCTAGAGATTCTCCACTCGCACACTAATCCATTCATGAAACTGGTGAGCTTCAAGAAAGAGCACTTACGTCGCGCGTTGCCTATGAAAGTGTCAATAGAAAATGCTTCGAATCGTAGGTACATCTACGTAATAATGGCCTTTGTTGGCGTACGAAATGTGCTCGACTACGACACGACAGATGAGATTTTGGAAGTCAGAAAAATGATTGACGAGGTGCAGGAACAAACCCAATCCCTTAATATTAATATTGCGTCGCCATTGCAAGTCCTTTTTGCGGAATTTGTAATCACTTTTCGCGTTGAAGTGCGAAATGCAGAAGATCCACAAATATCTGCGAAGGATCCAAAAGAGCCGAGCTGGTTGGTAGATTTCTATAAGGTTTGCTCTTTCAGAATCATAAACTACAATTCGATGTCTATTCAATATAGAGTTCGGGACGCATTGGTCTCGTTTTTTAACAAAATAATATAATTACGAGTAATTTTACTTAATTCACATTAATAAAATCTACATCATTTTGAAAAGGAGATGCAAAGCGAGTTAATTAGAAGGACTGTAACGTAAAATGCCAGAAAATTGCTTACATATTCCTTTTCTTGAAAATATCAGTAACTCCTGAAACGGGTGGCAAGTCTGTGAAATACTGCAACACAGTTAAAAAATAAAACAAGTTAGAAAACCGAAGCTTTAATAACCGTCGCAGGAAACAAAATGTATAGTGATATATGCATATATCACAACCAAAGAAAAAAGGGTATTTCATCAATTGATTGAATTTCGTAAACTGATTATTTTTACGAAATTCTGAAAAAGCATCCATTTGACTAATTTCACTTTTCTGGTTATTTTATTCACAATTCTTCGTGTTGAAGTATTTCAAATAATCATCAGTTTTGTATATATTCTAGTTCTACAAATCGAATGAAATTTCAACGGTAGCTTCTGTTAGAACTATCCTAAACAAACTGCAATGACTAGCTTCTTAGCGTTTTTTATTACCAGAATTGGTCACAGGGAACACAACGAATGAATTACATGCCAATACCTTTAGCATATTGATTCTCAGTGTACATTATTGGATGTTATGCTACCGAATAGACCACATCCAGCCCTTAGTGAAGAGAATATTGCGGCTTTAGCTGAGAGTTTCGCTGATGACCATGACCATCCTGGCTTCTCGTGTGGAACAACTTGGCAAATTTTCGGTTCGTATTTCTTTAAAAATGAGGCCGGACAGAACATAACCGTCAATGGCGAGCGCTACCGCACCATGATAACGGACTGTTTGTTGCCTGATATTGCCAAAAATTTGATGTAAATACGTTGCATTGGTGTTGTATTTTGACACACTATACAAATTGTGACTCAGAAAGATTCACACAAAATATCACATAGTGCAAAGCCGACACAGTCACACTTTGAGTTCTCTCGAAATAGAGTAGCAATAAGTGAGCAGTTGATTTACAATAATAATTGTTGTTTGTTTTATATATCCACTCTTTGGCATTTTTTTAATATTTATTTGATTTCTCTTTAAAATTTTACCAAGTGAAACATTATCCAAAACACACTCAACAGATGCTCGTCAACATGTTGGCAATTACGCCCACAACTGTTTCGAGCCTAACGTCGAGCTGCTCGACCAATATGAGTCCCCTTTTAGAGGACGACAGAGATAGAGAATATTTTTGTTTCATTCTTCCAACTGAAAGCTAAAGGAAGCGAAAGAAACAAATAAGAAAGTAGCTATGCGGAATATGGTATAGAAAGGTGTAAATAAGAAGAGAATGGACAAATAAGACACCTTTTTTCATTCTGTGTATACTTCGTCGAAATAACACAATTTTTTCTGCCGTTTATTCCTAAGGCGTCACTCACTTATTGTTTGCGTGGTAGATTTATTGATTTACCTTTAAAATGAAAACGAGTTGAGAGCGTCCTGTGGCGGTTACCGTGGCCCAAACCATCACTGATGCAGACGCTTACTTTCGCAGAGCAATTCGCTGGTATAATAATCTTTTTATTTCTACTTTAACCATACACGATCATTTTGTTTATTTACATATTGTTGAACGGTAAACAATTTTTCATCGAAAAATACCACATTTTCAAACTCGCCGCTAACCATGAAGTGTTTTAACCCCTTTGCTCTTGCTAGGCGAACTGCCTTTTGTGCATGTGTTAAATCTTTAATTTTTTGTATTTTGTAGAGCTTCAATCGTAGTTAATTTTTTAATATATGTCCCATGCCACGAGCAGCCACATTGAGTTTTTTACGTTGAATTCTTGCCTACACCTTTCTAAGTCTTTCTATCGATGTTGCTGTTATTGGATGTCCACCTCTATGGTGTTTTGTGGTGCTACCAATATCATTGTAACGTGTAATGGACCGATACACAAACCTGTTGTTCACACGTTAATGACGTAGCTCATTAACAATGACTGGTTTCGATTTTCCAGCCAAATACAAAGCAATCTGTTGCGCTTGATTTCCATTTCGATAACTTTTTTTAACTCGACATAAAACGATAGGCTTGTAAACAACATAACAGACTGACGCTTGACAAAACAAGAGCGCGCTGTCATTAGATGTTTGATTACTTCAGCAGCGTGAAGTTGGTAACACTTCGTGCGCCAACCTATATAAATGAGTATACATTTTATACAATATCTGCTACTATTCATTGCATTCACATTTAGTATGTAGTTGTAATTCTAACATGTTCGATACAACAAAATAAATACAAAGTGTTTTTGTATGGGAGCTACGATATGATACTCATGTTGCTTATGGTTATAAAAGTATCCATAACAACTCTGAAACCAATATTTCAAAGATTGACATGGAAAAACTCGCTGACAAACTCACAAACGAACATGGCTAGACCGACTGGCCTTGTCGTGCTGATCACGAATATATATATATACTTTATGGGATCTCCAAATATGTGGCTAAATTATAACACTCTGTGTAAAGAGTATAAAAAGTTAAATTTAATAATTCGAAATGTCAATTATAACGGCGATTTTCGCTAAGCAAGTTTACAGACCGATTTGTAAAAGTTAACACTTTTTTGACAATATAAAAGATCCATTTCAAAAAGTAACAGATATTTCCCTCATTTTGTTCTACACCACCTATAGTCTTTCGATTTGTTGGAACATTTTGTAGCACTACCCGAATTTTCTTTTAATTATTTCACACCTTTCTCTTACTTTCTTTACTCCTGGAAAAGCGTCATTCGAAAATAAAATTTAGCAGAGAACTCGTGCTTATTTAGCGGAGTACTATCCACGACTAAGTCTGTTGACGAATAAAGTTAACTAGTACTAATTCAGTGGTCAAAAATCGACTTTTGTCTTAAAAGAAAGAAAAGAAGAAAAGAAATTTTCGTGTTGCTCATTCCTACGCCGTCGCTCACTCACTATGAGCTTTTTTTTGTAATTTTTTTTAGCAGAATGAGAAAGCTGAGAGAGATCATGTGATTTGACGATAGCCTTACCTGTTTTTTACATTCGTCTCTTCATAACGTGACTAACAAAAATCAAGCGAATCTGTTGTGTGTTAGGGGGTTAAAATGAGTGCGAACTATTTATATATAAATTTTAAAGGTTCAATGTTTAGCAGCAAAAGTAAATATACTTATGTTCATACGTACTTCAGTGGTTGCTGCTTCAAACAACTATGTAGAACCAATCGTGGCGAATCAAAAATAATAAATTTTATCTACTATATCTTAGTCTCAATATAAAACTGGAACGACTGGAAAATTGACTAATCCGTGATAGCCTGTGCATTTGCAAATGCAAAGGAAAATTGCATTTGAAGTTTTTTTTGCCAGAAACACGCAAAAGCAACGCCTAGTTCTGAACAGTGCATAATTATTATTTTGGATGCATTACAACAACTATACTTACACATCTTTCAATACGAAGTTTTCAAGACTCTTGAGCTGAACTCTACTACAAAAACAACAACAAAACAGTGGAAAACAAGAAAAATAAGTTAATTTCGGTGGAACCGAAGTTTTAATACCATTCACACGAAGTTACAAGATGTGAACTTAGCAGGTGCAAAACAAAAATTTTTACAAAATCTAGCAACCTGAACGTGGGATGTAATTTTGTTGCGACCGTCTTACAAAAGTAGGCGTGACAATTATGCGAAGCGTTCGTCCATGCGATTTGTCACATGTCAAATTGAATTTACCTGAAATGAAAAAGTGTTTCATGAAAAATCTCAAAAGTGGTGGATTTGTATGGGGGCTACCCCTAAAAAGGGGAAATCAAACCTTTTCGTTCAGAAGAAGCCAATATATAAAATTTTTGTTTATATTGACTGTGTTAAGAAGGATTTTCATAAAAAATCCCAAAAGTGGGCAGTCAGTTCGTATGGAGCCTTCCCATAAAAGTGGGCGGATCATGCCCCTTGGCATTTATATGAAGCTCCCTTTCATAAGAAACCGTTATGTCAAATTTCAAGTCGACTGAAACGTTTTCCAAACAAAGAAGCAAAAACGTGCGAATGGTTTGTATAGGGGCTACCCCAAACCTGAAGGGACCAAACCCTTGCATATATATGTAAGGAGTCCTTTAATAAGAACTCAATTTCAATGTCAATTTTAAAGGAGATATTCACAGCAATACAAAAAAAAATTTGAATACAGAATGTCAAAAGTGGGCGTGTTGTTCGTATGAAGGCTACACTAAAATGTGGGCGTGGCATGTCAATATGGAAACTTTATTAAATTGCAATAAAAAGAATTATTTGTGCCGATTTGCAACTGGATATCTTATAAATTAGTCCCCAAGAGAGACAGACAGACAGGCAGAGGGAAATAGCTGATCCGCACGCGTGCATCAATTTTCCCATGACTGCGTATGCCAAACCATGCTACTAGTGTCAAAATGGGGTCGTTTGCTTTCATTGGCCATTCTCTTGGGAGCGGTCAAATTACGATTATTGCCACCGCAAAACAATATTTAACAGTAGAGACACAGAGGATGCCTCGGATACAATTCGCCTTTGATGACGACGATTTAAGCACCATGATTTACGGATATGCACATGTGGTGTCCTGTTCCTCCACAAGGCTAGTGAAGATATCCAGCTGGTTGATGCCCTCGACAAATTCAAGGTTGACATCGCGGCAATGCAATGGATAGGAAAGGGCCGCTCAAAAAAGGCATTCTGTGACATCTATTATAGTTGCGCTGCGAGGGAGATTGAATTTGGATTCGAGGTCTTGTCTCCAGTTTCATACCCGTGGGTGAGCGCCTGGCCGCGATACATATCAAGGCTTAGTACTTCAACATTAGCTTGATTTGTGCACAAGCGCCGATGAAAGTCGCAGACGGTGCCCCAATCACGATGTAAATATTTCAACTCCAAAATTGGGAAAGAAGGAATCGTTGGCTCAACGGTCGGAATATTTAGCCTTCACGACGCTACCTTCAGCAATGAAGAGAGGCTAATCGATTTCGTCGCATGTCGGAACATGGTAAAGTTTCACACCGAAACATATTGTACACAAAGCTACTTTGCGCTGTCCCGATAAAAATACACGCAATAAAATTGATCATGTTGTGATCGACGGAAGGCACGCATCGAGCGTGTTGAGTGTACGAACGGTGCAAGGTTGCACCATCGACTCGGACCACTACATTGTGGCAGCGAAGGTACGCACCAGGCTCAGCATGGGGCTAAACGAAAGCTAAACGTCTTCTGAAGACATAGGGGAGTAGTGGACACATATCTCCCACTCCGTGGATGCGGCTGGCAAGGAGGTCATTGGGTACACCAGACCTGTGATGAACCCTTGGTATGATGAGGAGTGTCGCCAAGCTACTGCAGAAGAAGACGCCGCTTATAAAAGAACTCTGCAGTCGGGAGCTGTTGGAGAGTGATATCGTGAGAAACGGACAGATAAGAAACGCCTTTTCAGACGAAAAAAAAGGAACAAGAAAGGAATACATGACCAACGATTGCAATCTCAGTATTCTTTGTCCTATCTTCAAGAAAGGAGAACCACTCTCTGCGCGAATTACCATGGCATTAGTCTCCTTTCAATTGGATACAAAAATCTGTCCCGCGTACTGTGTAAAACGGTTGAATCCATACACGGATGCACTGATAGGATAGTATCATTGTGGCTTCAGACCAAAGGGAAGACTAGTGAGTACAACAAAGACACATAGCATCTATTTGTCGATTATAAGGCCGGTTTCGACACGCTTAAAAGAACGAAGCTCTTCAACGCCCTGTAACAAAATTTTCACTTTTTGACAAATCCTAGAATAGCCCCGTGAGTACAACAAAGACACATATCTCAAGTTGGTATCTCAGCCAAGATCGTTCGTTCTTGCTTGATGACTCTATCACACACCCAGAGTGTCGTCAGAGTAGGAAAGAACCTCTCCGAACTCTTTGGTACCCATCACGTTAGGATTTTGAGATATTTGAGGTTATGTATCCGAAAAACGGCGTCTTATCCTACTTTTGAGGTTATGTACTGGGTGCAAAAAAATGTTGGTGTCTGTCTCTCCAGTTACTTCATTTATTACCACTCTCACCCTTTAATTTAAGAGTTCAAGAGATCGATTACTATTTTTTTCGCAAAGTCATGGCTATTCGATGTTACGAAATATATCCCTTCGACGTCATTAGCATTTGCATTAAGCCTTTGAGACAATTACACAGGTCAACATGGTTCAGTTGTTGGAAAGTTAAGGGTTATTTTCGAAATAATTTGCTGCGTAGAATCCGAATCCGGTCATGTCATCATATTGTCAGGATTTTGAGATAATGCTAATGACGGATTCGGTTGAGTTCTTATTTGTATACAAGAATTCCTGGCAAAAAAAAAAATGTATATCAAATGAATGGACATACGTTTGGGAAGGTCAGCAACGCGTGTTCCTATTTTGAATCTGATAAACAAAATTTTTCATCTATGTATTTAAGATAGAAGTATGCATTTTGTATACAAGTTAATCGGATCAAGAGGTCCAAGAGAGGGCAGGCGAAGGAGGTATGGGGAAGTTAGCAGAGGAAGGGCAGGGGGAAGGGCAACAACGCGCCGGGTCCAGCTTGTTTATAAATAAAAACAAATGTAAAAAAAAACAAGAAAGAACGCTGCAGTCTAGTGTGGTCGACTACGCTGTACCTTGTTTAAGGCTCTTTTCACGAGCCATAGATTATATTCTTTAGTGGTCCGAACTGGATATCTGCGAGAAATGTTGAAGAATTTGAATTTATTAAAAATGAGAACAACAAATTTTCATACAAAAACTCAAAAGTGAGGGGCAGGTTTGGTACGCCTTTAAGTGGTCCGATCTGGGCATATATGAAATATATTTAGGGATATACATAATATACTGGCGTTTCTATTCTAATAAAGAGCGAAACCAAAACAATGTTGGTACAGAAACCTAAAAATGGAGCTACCCCTTAAAGTGGACTGTCATGTTCATTTAATACTAGTTATCTGAAGAAAATGCCTGTATTATGGGCGCGGCATATACAAAATGCGTAAGGAGAATGATGTCTCTAGCTCTAATAGTTTCTGAGATCTGTTGGCAAATACATCCAGACGAACGGACGGACATGGGTAAATGGACTCAGTAGCCGATATTAATCAAAAATATATATACATTATGGAGTCTACCACGCTTTCCTCTGCTTACTACATACATTCGTATAAACGTATTGTCCTTTTGTGTACAGGGTATAATAAAATAGAAAAAAAAATAGGAAAAGAATGAACGCTCTATTCTTTATAATCACTGATATCTCGCTGTTAAAACATACAGACGGGCGGACATTGAAACTTTCTATACTTAGATTAGTAAATATATGATGTATCGATAGCTCATCTGTTTAGCGTGCTGCCTAACATTCCAGACAATCTGTGTTCAACCCCCGCTCGATCCAAAATTTCTTGTTAATTTAATTCTTTCTAATTATTTCACGCGCAACCAAACTACACACACCCATCCGCAACCGGGAATTGAGGAATCCGTACTAATTTCACTATTCATACTATATTAAAAACTGTTAAACCTAAGCGTCACTTCAAAAATATTAAAATCGAAGTAAACGCCAGTGTTACCTACCAAAAAGGGCTAGTGTGATTAACGATTTATCTAGATTTTTTTTGTTGCTTTTGTAGTATGGAATAAAATCGAATCCTCAATGGCAATGAGATATCTACGCCACTTTTTCTATAGCAAACGTGTATTCCACAAGAATGCATACAGCCACATTTCAAACAGATTAAGCTCTTTCCTGCCTTTGAAAACGCTGTTCACACGATCTTATATAATACATATTACATGATTTGAAATGTTCATTGATTTTCGTTGAAGTTCAATTATAATGGAAGGAGCTGTCTAAAATTCTTTTCACACTTAATGTGGTTTCGTTAATAAAAATTCATTCAATCGTAGTTCCTTACCGATTTTTATTAATATTAGGCATTGCATTTCAACTTTAATAAAAGCTTTTACCTAATAGTCGAAAAACATGAATGGCGCTCCCAGCTGGCAACGATTTATTAAAGAGGCTTGATCATAAATCACATCACAGTATGAACAAGTATCAAACATCGACCGAGGGACAAGACGGACTTGTCTACATACTATGTGTTTGAGGATGCGCGTTAAATTAGAAAGGAGGAAGCGTTTAAAACGTATGGCGGCAAACATATGTATGTGAATCGATACATCTGCCGACCTGTTAACAGGTAGTTTGAATTGGTATATTATGTGTACGTTTGACAACAGGTATTTACTTAACAAACTTATTTCAGTATTTATGAGAAATCGTTGCAATAATATTACGTTTTAAATAAGTTTATAAACCTTGAAATTTTTTTTATTATTATTATTATTATTGTATACTTAATTTGCAATCAGTCCAAAATAAACCTTACTAAAGTAAGAGTGTTATAGTAGAGATACGAGCCTATATTGAATCCTGTCACTTCAATTGGCGGGCAATATGGAAAATCGCGAAATAATATATATCAAAATGGAAGTATGTATGTATATATATTCCCTATAGACTCCGAAACCGTTCAACCGATTTTGAACAAATTTTGTGGCAATATTCAAAATAGTCCCGTGGGTAATCCTGTGAATTCGTGGCGATTGGATAAACAGAAATTAGTACAGCAACAATATTTATTTCATTTGTTTGACAGTCGTTTTATATATATATATATATATATATATATATATATATATATATATATATATATATATATATATATATATATATATATATATATATATATATATATATATATATATATATATATATATATATATATATATATATATATATATATATATATATATATATATATATATATATATATATATATATATATATATATATATATATATATATATATATATATATATATATATATATATATATATATATATATATATAATATATATACGCAAGAAAATATCCATTGGATGATCAACCAAAGAATCAAAACAGAAGTCAGCCTGTAGGGCGGCTGAAGCACCCGGTGAAGGAGAAATTCGTCTAAATGAAAACCGTTTGAGATATCGTTCGAGACGCTCGATTGGAAGATCTACGAACCAGAGAATCTTACTACAACAGCGAGATCCACGCTTTGATGGCCTACGAACCAGAGCATCTACTTCAAGAGGAGCTGAGACAACTCAACAGCGAGATGCACGCTTGGAAGGCCTACGAACCACACCATCTACTTCAAGATTGAGGTCCGATTTGAAGTTGGAAGCATTTAGTTACGATAAAGACTCCGACTACAGTACGCAGCCACAAGTTGTGTTTGTCCAAATTGATAAATTGTGTCCATATTGTCGTGCTCTGAAATTTTACAAGGAATCGCCTGGAATGTGTTGCTCGAATGGCAAAGTCAAGTTGCCACCACTGGATGAGCCACCAGAGCCACTTCGAACGTATGTGTCTGGAGCTACTCCGTTGTCTAAACATTTTTTACAACACATTCGAAAGTACAACTTACCCTTTCAAATGACATCGTTTGGAGCAACAGAAATTGTTAACGGTGGTTTCATGCCCACATTCAAAGTTCAAGGCCAAGTGTATCATCAAGTTGGTTCACTTCTTCCAATACCCGATGACGATTCCAAGTTTCTGGAAATTTACTTCATGGGCGGCGAAGAGGCGGAGGTTAATCATCGTTTTATTTATTGAGAAGTGCAGCAGCACGCGCCGTGTTTTAGCTAGTATTGTATAAAACTCAAAAAGGGGATAGTAAAAATTAGGCGTGCCACCAAGCCAAGGGCCGCCAAACTTGAATAGTTTTTTTTGTGTGCCACACCCTGTGGTGTCACAGCAACGAAGATAAAGCTAAAGCGTTTGTTTCGCCCCTTGAACAATAATTTACTAATTTTTCATTCCTGGAGGGAATGCAATCGTATCGATGTGACAATAAAAAACTACACCAGGCAATGAAAATATTCTTTCAAAGCTCGGCAAACCTGATTATTAGCTGTCATCATATCAAATATACTGCTTGGGATTTCATAAATATTTAAAAGAAGATATGCTCGAAGCATGCTTCGACCACTTGATGTTGTTTTACCTCCCAATAATCGGTTAAGTTTTCGGCGAAACTATAGTAAACCTGAACAGATTCATCGCATTGGAGCCAAGATACTTATATATGATTGGTATAAGGTACCCAACATTTAACATCTCTAGCTTAAATAAAATAAAACAAAAATTTCATACTAAACTCAAAAATGGCAGTAAAGGGGAAGGGCAGAAACGTACCGGGTACCAACTAGTATACAATATATTTGGCATATATTGTGAGGATATATTAGAGAATTGTTGTTAATTTTGTTGCGCATGAAATAATTAGAAAGATTTATATTTTGAATCGAGCGGCAGTCAAATGCAGGTCGTGAGGCATGTTATGAAGCATATCATTCGAGCTATCGCGTCCTCAAATATTTACGGATTCAAGTGTACAAGTTATACTATATCATCTATTATAATTAAGGTGAATCCAATTATTAATTATTATTATAGTTGAAAAATTTGAAAACAATTATTAATTTGAAAATAATTACTTCAATTCAAACATATTGAAGAACAAAATAGAACAAAATAAATAAAATTTTGTTTTTGTATGGGAGTTATACTGGGTAAATATAAAGTCTGTATACCATCTTTCAAACAAATACATATTATAAAGATTGAGGGGATATGTCGTAGACAAACACATATACCAACAGACGTGCATGGCTAGTTCGTCTCGTCGTGCTGATCAAGAATATAGGTACATACATATATACTTTATGGGATCTCCGATGCTTACTTTAAGGCATTGCAAATATAGTGACTAAATTATAATACTATGTTACGTGCTGAAATTTGATGCATGTTAGTTTTTAAAAAAGTCAATAGACATTTAAAAGTACTAACGGAAAAGTTTTAAATAACGCCAACAGAATTTCGAACACTATGCATTTAGAATCTTACCACACAATACGTCGGTGTGAGAAAGAGCTTTCGCTACAAAAACAAATCAATTGAGAGCAAAGCTGATCTCTGATCTCTGTCTTGAGATGCGATAAGGTCAAAAATGCATTCGGTCACAAATGCATTCGGGGCAGCTGCAAATGATGAGCGCCGGGTATTTAACAAGCAAACTGCAAAATGCTGTGGTATTTTGTATCCTTAAACGGGAATTAACGATCGAGCCGATCGGCTAAATACAATTTATGCTTACAAAAAAAAAGCAAAAGTGGCCTGATTATTCCGTTGAACCGGGATAATCGTATGATTTTTGTGTTTGGGCTAATAGGAATTAGGATGATACGAAACAGGCTTCGTATAATTCTGAAACCTCAAACGACCTCTATGCAGACCTAAGCACAATCCTCGAGTCAGTCCAAATCGTTAAGCAGTGATCGTTAAAAAAATAAATAAATAAACATAAAAAAAATAAGCATTTTGGCAAAATTAAAATTTAAATTGTATAAATATTTAAAATTTTAATATAATTTTAATTTTAATATGTATACCGATTTAAAAAAAAAGTTAAAACAAAAATATACATATACCCGTAAGTATTTTTTTTTAGACGGCACAACGACAGCAACGAAATTACCACACTGCACAAAGCCACAGCCCGAGGATATATATCTATATATATATACATATATATATATATATATATATATATATATATATATATATATATATATATATATATATATATATATATATATATATATATATATATATATATATATATATATATATATATATATATATATATATATATATATATATATATATATATATATATATATATATATATATATATATATATATATATATATATATATATATATAGAGAGCTCTCTCTCTCTCTCTCTCTCTCTCTCTCTCTCTCTCTCTCTCTCTCTCTCTCTCTCTCTCTCTCTCTCTCTCTCTCTCTCTCTCTCTCTCTCTCTCTCTCTCTCTCTCTCTCTCTCTCTCTCTCTCTCTCTCTCTCTCTCTCTCTCTCTCTCTCTCTCTCTCTCTCTCTCTCTCTCTCTCTCTCTCTCTCTCTCTCTCTCTCTCTCTCTCTCTCTCTCTCTATATATATATATATATATATATATATATATATATATATATCTCTCTCTCTCTCTATATATATATATATATATATATATATATATATATATATATATATATATATATATATATATATATATATATATATATAAAAAAAAAAAAAAAAAAAAATAAAAAAAAAAAAAAAAAAATATATATATATATATATATATATATATATATATATATATAAGAAAATCTTGCACAACCAATGAATTTAAAAAAAAAAATATTTAATTTATTTTATAATATATAAAAAAAGGATGTTATAAATGGCAAAGGGAATTTTGTAAAGGAGAGGAAACGAATTGAATGGTGCGCATATAATTTTAAATTAACATAAATGCAACAACAACAGAAATTGACAAGAATACAACAGCAGCAGACAACGACAATAAAAACCAATAAACGGTACACGAAAACAACAACGATAACAGAAAAGAAGCGAAATACATCCACGAACAAATTCAATTTTACCTGAAAACAACAAAAAACTAAAGTCAACCGCGAAGGTGACAACAACAATATTACATTAAATTTTACATATATCCTCAGAATAGGCACCCCCCTTTGTCTTTGAGCGCTCGAAATAAAGAGGTAGGGTGATCTATACAGAAGCAAAAACCAAAAACAAGAACGACAACCAACAATAAACAAATAAAGACTTTATTTATAACAAAAGCGGCAACAACTTGCCGCGATCCCATCTCAATTCCCTGTCAGAACCTAAAACTTATTTATTATTTATTATTAATCTATTAATTATTTATTATATTCTATTATTTATTTTTCTAATATTATTTATATTTATTAATTATTTTTAATTTCAATTTAGCATATTTTTTTTTGTATAATTTATTTTAGTGTTTTTAGTGTTGTTCATGTAGCGTTAACTGTTAGAATTCCATTTGTCTTAAACTTTCCAAATTACAATTTAGTCTTAACTATAATGTTAGGGGAAAATAAATATACGTGCATTTGTTAAATTTAAATATGTGGTGAATATAATTTACGCGGGTGGGTGTATTCTGGCAACGATCGAATGGTGAAGTAGTGCTGGAAAATGTTTTAGAGAGGTAACAAGAATGGACAGTGCAATCCATGGTTGGGTGGTACACGCAGGGATCGAAACAGCTGATCCCGATAATTTTGGCGGCTAATTTAAATGTTCAGAAGCACTATACTGTTTGTATTTTAGTTATTCTTTAGTTTTTCGCTCGTAGGCGGAGCATAATAGTTAATATTCATTCCCTCGGCTTATTTAAAGAATAAAGGAAATAATATGGAAGTGAGTAGGGAAGTGATAGGATAAGGAAAAATACAAATGTTTTGTTCGGATAGCTTCGTGATGTCTGGTAGGTCGAATCCGCCCTGAATGGAACCACTGAGCACCAAGCCGCAGCCAGACATGCACGCAGGGCTGTATGCCCGTAAGAAAGCATGCCGTACCAACTATTCACACTGTGTGATTATTATTATTATTTTATTATTATTTTATTATTATTTTATTATTTTATTATTTTATTATTTTATTATTTTATTATTTTATTATTTTATTATTTTATTATTATTATTATATTACAAAGTAGGCTAAAAACTTTTTAAGGCAAGTCATGGCATACCATATAATTGTTACGAATATATAAAAAATTGCAAACTTATTGTATTTTTTTCTTCCAATGCGTTAGAACGGTTGCTAGTTACAATATAAAATTTAAGGATAAACTGGTAACAGTGTGGCGCCTAGTGAGCCTATAATAGAGGTGGGCGTTTTCAGTGCTTTCTGCATTATCGCCCTGTCACATATAACTAGAGCATAAATATTATGTCATTGTGAATGATTCTTACCTTAATGTTTTATGTAGTTGAACTATGGACTTCTTCGATCATAAATTTGTTTTAATGTTATAACTTTTAGTTGTCCAACGGCGCTCATGTTATAAACGGTCTACCAAAATTGATGTTCGAACTTTGATGACCGCTTGCGGTCATATTTGTTTATCAATATTTGATTTATAGTGTCATTTGTGTTCTATTAAGTTTGTCATTTGAACTTGAACGTTGCCACAACGTTTGCAAACTGTTCAAATTAAAATTCTAATTCGATTCCCAAAGCATTGGATAACCTCGAAGCCAACATTCGAGCAGCCATTGCTGGAAATGTGCACCAGTCGAAATGTGCCATAGAGTCCTTGAAAATTACATACAGCCTTTGCAATAGGAGCCGCCATCATTTGAATGATTCATTTTTTAAAACTTAAGTAGCATAAAATTATACGTCGAATTCGGATTGAGTTTTGAGTTAATAGTTTATTTCTTCTTCCATTTAAAAGTTCGCTTATAAATAAGATTTTATACTGATTTGATACTGATCAAAACTATATGTACGCAATTCTGTCTGTTACGCCTTTTGCTGTAACATACATTTATATAAACAAAGTATACCGTTTTACCCAACGTTGGCGGGTTATAAACTTTTATTTTTTCTATATTCGTGTAAGACCGCGCTTTTTTTCTGTATCTGCGCGTGTGTTCGCAATCACTAACTTCGTGCTTGTGTTGCATCGTGCCTAAAACATCAAGCACTCGGCCATCTCTAGTCTAAACAGCGAGATTAGTTTTTCTGTCTTCTTTGTTCTGATAACTTTTCTTTTCGACAGACGGACGTACATCGTCTCGTCTTGTCCACGGCTGACGGCGACATGTCATGCTGGTTACAATCTTTATATTTTTTTGTTGTTCTTTTCAAGTGTTACGTAACGCAATGTTTTGCCTTTTTTGACACCCGATACATGGTAACACTTAGAACAATTAGAAACAATAACAAGTACAATTTTGGAACCAACTGCAATTCATTCTTTATATTGACTCATGGAGATTGGACAAAAGCTTTGTGCCTTTTATGACAGGATACCCAGAAACCATTTTTCTCATAGAAGTTCTCCAACGCATTAAGCAGTATCAATGTTACCTTTTCCTCTCTAACATTTATGTGTATCTGTTTTTGAGCGTATTTTCATATGTGTGTATATATGTATGTAGTATATTTGTAATATTATTTTTTACCTCGTATCATCCAAACGACTCGATCAATTTGTACAATTTCTAATGCTATAATTAGATTCGTCTTGGCAGAATGGGCAACCGTCGGTTGAACCGACGCTCTAATACTATTCACACGAAATATTATTGTAAATCGTATTGTAAAACATACCTATACACGTATATAATAATACAAAATATTGCGGTCTCGACTTTGAATTGAATTTAGTAATTTGGATTTTTTAATTTATTTAAGAAGAAAGCTTTCATACAAAAACCAAAATTATGCGGATGTTTCTAAGGGAGCTCCCCAAAAAAGTGGGCGTGACAAATATACTTATTTTAATTGATTATCAAGATTGGCCCGCCACGCCCACTTAGAATTTTTGTATGAAAAACTTTTTTATTGTAGACAATATCAACTTGATTAATTAAAATGTTAACTTCTATGACAAAGTACCAAAAGTTTGGCAGAAATAGTGTATTTATCTATATTTTTATGGTGTTTTGGATTATTTCTTCATTCGGTCACTCTTTACACAAAATATTAATTAGTGCACAATAAAACTAGAAAAAAGGGCAACAATGAATAATGCAAAGACAATTACTTTGGCATGTCATGCGCAAATGGTGAATATACTCAATATATGCATTTTAAAAATGCTTTCCTTTATTGATTTTGTATATTTTAATAGAAACATACGAGTCGATGTGAAAAATGTTGCTCTGTGTATATAGCTATCCCTTTCGCAAGGTCTCTGTCGTGTTTAAAATCCCAGAGCATTGAAGGGGAAAACAATTTGATAATTGTTATTCGTGTGTCATAAAACTATGAATGGTATTATTCGGTTCAACTGAAATTAACGTTTTTCTTGTTTCTTGTTATTTTTTTATTGGAAAAGTTATGAAGAGGAACAGTGCACAATCTAAGTTTTATCAAAATTAGTTGAATATTTTGGGCGTAAATCACTTTAACCGTTTTCAATTGCGTGTTATAATCTACAAGCAGTTTATGCAGTTACAGAAAAAATAAAAGCTTTTTCCTCTTTTCAAATCAGCTGGGTTGTCGGTGAAAACGCTTTCACCTTGAAATCTCAAAATTTTATTCGTAAAAACTGACAACAACAGATTATATAATAAACTAGAAATAGAAAGGTTTCGTGATAATTTACATTTCATGAAAAACCGTTTAAGCGGACATTTTTTGACTTAACATAAACGGATTTCATGAAAAACCAAATATATGTATGCCTATATATTTCTTTGACTAACTCTGTATCGAAAAATGCTTGATGCATTTTAACATAATATTCGTCTTAATTCTGGGAGTGCTACAAGGTACAGTATTTAAAAAATACAAAAATATTTTATGCGGTTTTTAGTTTTATACTCTTCACACAGATTGTGATAGTATTATAATTTTCTCCAATGTTTGCAATAAACCTAGAAAGTATATATACTTTGCACACCCTTCTCTAACTATTTTAGATTTTTAATACCAGAAGCAACATATTACTGAAAATTACCGTGAAGGTAAACTTTACGAAGGTCTTCCCAGATTTGGTATTCTTGGACGCTCTCTCGAACGTTGTCCATGTGGACTTTTTTTAATGGAGCTCCATTTTCCATGCGGATTGATTCGTGCAAAAAGACAATAATAAGAACAAAAAATTTATACCGAAAAGTGAAAAATATCCAAAACCGTGAAAATGATTAATTTTATGCTGAAATCGAGTGCATTACTATTAAATTTATTAATTCAATGTTAATTAAAGCAAGAAAGAATACTCTATTTGCACAAAAACTAGACCAAAAACATAGCATAAATAGGGCTATTATTACAATACCTTTGTAATATACTCGTTTACTTATTGTAGATACTTCTTTGCAAACTGTATGACAAAAATTTTGAAATATTTTTTATTGATTTTGGATCTCGGTTCCGTTGAATCTTTTCGTATTACATGATTCGGTTGCTGAAATAAAAATTATTATTTTAGAATTATTATTGTAGAATCGTAATTTACTGACCTTTCTTCGGATAAAATATCAGCCTAATTAGCTCTGCAATTGGATATTCAATTAAAAGAGCAGCAAAAAAAGCAATAAGATTCGTCAAAGCAAATGCCAAAACAACATTACAGAACTACAAGTATTACATTTAAAATTCGTTAAAAAGGTTGTACATACTTCGTGATGTCACTAAAAGGTCTTACCAAAAAAAAAGTGTTTACATATATGGGCTGGCGAAAGTAACCTGCAATTACGCGTAGGACAACAACGTGCCACAAAAAGGCCTGATACGAGATGCGAGCCAATGGCCGGAAGAACGACAGGCAGCATAATTCATACCCAATCCCTGAGAAATGTTTTGTATTTATAAATGATTGCAAAAAACCCAACACCGCGCACTTACCGCCCACTTTAAAGCACATACAGAACACGAAACCGGCGCAGATTATAATCCAGAGATTCTTGTATATTGCTGCGTAGAGTGCGAGCCAAATGGATGGTTTTGCAAACTCATACTGATTGAAGATATGGCCAGAGAATAGTACGACTAAGGCTAGCGGCACCAGCAATAGCCACATGCCCGCTTCGCATCTCCAACTGCCCTCATATTGTTTCGCCTGCATCAAGTCGCGTTTATTTAGGTACAGAAAAGCGCATAAAAAGCCAAAGAAGTAGCCGCCAAGATTCGTATAAAATGGCGGATAGATTTGATAAAAGGTCTCCGAATTGCGAAAGTACAAATAGCGGTAAGTTCTAAAGGAAAGGGAACAAATAGACAACAGTTATTAATCTAAGATGTAAATCATATTTTAACCCACTCTGGATTAAGATGGTATACTGCCTCCAGTTTTAAGAAATATGTCAGCAACGCCGGCACCGCAAAAGTTAAAACAAGCAGAATTGAATTTATATATTTTGTTAGAACAGGATATCTGAAATTGCAAGAGACATTTACAAAATTTATACTATTGATGTGCAGTTCGAAGCTTTTTGAGGGGTTTCAACATTTTATAAAAAAGTTTCTTTAGTGGACTTCTGAATATAAGGAAAGTAGTAGTAATTTTGCAAGTATTTACTTTTATCTCCCAACGCCCTTTTTATATGAACAAAGTACTAGCCTCCTACCAATAAAACTTATTTTAAATTGTAGGCGTGTCATTGCCTCAGATCCTAATATACTATATAAACTTCCACTTTTCCAATATTTTCCATTAACAATTTCGGTCGATTAGTTTCCGAAACCATAAGATACGTACAGACAAATACACTACAAAATCGCTTTTTTATACCCCGCACGAAAAATATTTGTAAGCTGGTACATTGGATATGATGATATGTCAAAATGTATCGTATATAATATATGTAAGGAAGCTTTGGAGATCCCATAAATCCGTCCGTTCGTAACTCTGTCTAAGAGAAGTTTGCTGACTTCAAAAAGACTGAGCAAACTAACTGTTGATATAAACTCCCTAGATGTCGCAAAAAATATTCAATTTGAAATTCTGTTGAAATATTTGTAGTAATTTTATACAAATTGTTTTGTCATATTCCCTTATGGTGTGTGCAATGTGTAATATACTTACTTGTTACACTCGTATTTATAGATTTGATATGAAAAAAAATTAACTTACTTTCTTGTTGCTATTAAGATGATTAGAAAGAGCTCAAAAAGTTGCATATCTGCGGCAATGTACCAAGTCTGCTGAGCACACTGCATACGAAAAGATGGCTTCGATAGATTAGTTTATATGTAAAATTATATCAAATAAATAGGTGGTGCATTTGAATCACGTCCAAGACTTGTATGAAGTGCTTTTGTTGACTAAATTGTTAAGTCAACCACTAATGGATTTATTCATAGCTCGAGAACACCGATCCTAACTTACGCTCTCTTTTAGAAGATAGTTGTTTACAAAAAATAGATTTTTCCACCAACTCTCTCGACAAAAAACGCGTTCCGGTTCGGTGATGTGACGCCAAAAGGGTCCGTTCTGAAGTCGTGTGAGAAACGTTCCATTAAACAGTATTAAGATAATCAGTGAAGGAGCAAGTCTAAAATAATAGATACTGTTTTAAATTTATGCATTCCTTGCAACAAAACTAGGCACTTTACCTGAAAAATCGATGAAAAAAGACTTTAAAATAGATTAAAATGCAGTCTTTGATCTTTGATGCAGTTGTGATTATTTCTTTCTCCACAAAGTTTACATACAAGAGAAAGGAGCTCATCACGAAAAATATTTGAATCACTACGCTTCCATTTTGAAAAACCGATGCTTCAAATCGGAAGAGAAATTGCTCAAAAAATTCCGGATTATCGATTTGAATCGTCATGAAGATCATAAGTGTATGTCCGAGTATAACGAAGAAAACGCCGATCACTCGGAAAGCATCGAAGAAGCGCAAATCCGTGGAAGTTGTACTAGTTTTAACAGGCAAAACGAGACGATAATAGTTGCGACACACCGAAAATGAGGTAAGGGATTTATGCACTAAAAGAAATTTAATAAAAATAACAATAACCAAACACAGAGTGTATAAATCATAAACGCACATTTACTGTTGAGAGGCTTCTGGTAGAATGTATTGTCCTGACAGATCAAAGGTTGCTTTAGTTTTAGACAAAAGTCATAGATAGTCGATGCAATATTGAGCATAATGATTGTAAAGAATACCACGCACACGCCTATGTCCAAACTGTCTAAAAGGAAAAAAAAAAACTTTTTTCTTCTTCAACCGAACCTCTAATACCATCCACACGAAGTTTTAAATCGTATTGAAAACATAAACGTGGGGGGGGGGGGTTGGGTTTTAAGTAGTGGCGTACTAGTAGATGTTTATGTTGCGATAATCTATAAGATGCCACTATATCGAATTTCAAGTCGATATTGCCGTTTTTCAAATAAATGCATAAAAGTGAGCTGTGGGTTTGTAGGGGACTACCTCATAAAGTGGGCGGGCCACGACCATTTGTGTATGTATATGAAAGGCACCACATGGCATTACAACCTAATATTGGCTTTAATAAAGAAGTTTTTCATAAAAAAAGTCAAAACTGTTGGCAGTAGGTTTGTATGGGGGCTACCCCAAAAAGTGGGCGCCTCACACTTTATAATCTATATGTGAAACCTCCGTCCATTATAAGCTATTAGGTGGTTACCTAAAAAAATAATAAATTTGTACTTATAAAATTCATACATTGGTACTGATTTTGTATAGGGGATCACCCTAAAAATATTTAGGGCATTTATAAATATGGGAAGCGCCCGTCTATAAGAAGCAACCGTACCGAGTTTGAAATTGATATTAGTTGTAATAATATTGTTTCTCATATAAAATGTTAAAAATGGGCCTAAAATGACCTTTGGGTTTGTATGGGGGCTACCCCTACTTAAAAGCGGATATGGCATTCTGACTTGGACACAAAGTCTCCTTGGACTAGTTTCCGTATTCACATACACACAGACGGACATTGATAGATTGACTCATCTTGTTGAGCTGAAAGTGGCCGTGGCATGAGATATGTGACTTGTGTTCAGCCTAGAAATATAGAAAGTTTCCATACTCGATTTCAGATCGATATCTTAAAAACTAAGTTTTGATTTGAGACAGACAGACAGACGGACATGGCTAGTTCGATTCGCCTCGTCGAAATAATCTAGAATATAGGTATATACTTTATTGGATCTTCGATGCTTCTTTCAATGCGTTATAAATGCATTGATCATTTAAAGCATTTAAACCAGTACCATATGCCAAAGGTTGATCAGCTCGATCACAATACTCGATATTGCTGCGCAGCTTCAACTGATAATTATGCTGAAAATCTCGGTTCAAGCAACTGTTTAGCACGTGATCGTAGTGCAGTCTCTCATCCGAGTCGCGTGTGTAAACTCTGCGGTAGTATGCTCTCAGCTGAAAACGAAACAAGTGAATGTAGAGACCGAATAGAGTAACTTCCATCCCAAGAACATTTAGCAAACTAACCTCCAAGTCGTTGGTCTTCCCTCCGTACAGCTGCTGCACTTGGAAACGGGTCAAGGAATGCAATAATGTCTTGCAGCGTTCTAGGCATACACCTATGAAAATGTGATCATGTCGAAAATTGTGCTTCATATCTTGAGATGTGGTTTTGATCTGGTTCCATAGCGGGGATGTCGCATTTGGTTCGATCTCCGCATACACTATGCAATATGTTCCATGACCATGCATACAAAGATCGTACTCATCTAGTTGGTAAAGCGGCGGCATGCGTTTGTAGAGCGTTACTAGATTTGGTGAACAATAATTCAATATACTCGTGACAGTGTCAAGTACTATATATTTTTCCACTTACAATTAAACTCAACAGCCGCGCATCCGAGAAACATTAAATCGAGCAAAATAAAAATATGTTTAATGGGCATTATTTTGCCTGTTCCGATTTAGTTTCAATATGCAGGAAGATACATACATATGTATTTAATTGGAAGAAATGAAAAATTGTTTTAACAATTTTTAAGTAATGTAGTGCCTCCGATCGTTTTTAATAGGAAACTGAGCATTCCAATGAAAGATGTTGCACTTTTTACAAGTTTAGCCGTTGCGTGTACACCATTCTCGCTTCAATGGATTTGTTAATGCGACTACGTCAAATTTGTCAAAGGCCAGTTACGATGTAAGTATTTTACGCTGAGATCTATAGAAGCGACATAACATACAAAAGAGAATATCAATATTGTTTGTAGGTATGTAAGACGGATCTCACTTATTCGAATTGTCTAGTTTAGTTGACGTTTCCGACATCTGCTTCAATTTATAAATACATACATAAAATAAATATTACAGCTTTCTTAAAAATGTAATAATCGCAGCATACGCCTTGCAGCACGAGAACTTCAGTATATATATACGACAAGCAAACCACCCCGGTTTCGCTCAGGAACAATTTACTAATGTGTCCGAGCGATATAGACACATATATCAATTGGTTCTTCAACACTATTACACCGCGTTGATACTTGTGTTTTTGGATCTGAGATAAAATAGATTTTCAGAAATTTATGATCATCGGGCCGAAATGGTAGCACGTAATTTGCTAAATACTCTTAAAAGATTTAGATTAAGGATCATCACCCGTAAGAACAGAGTGTAGGGGTTCGGGTGGAGAAAGAGATCCCTCATATTTGACTTTTCCATCTAAGCTACACATTCTTTTAGCTTCACCCTACCATTTCAGAGCAGAGTGATGTTCACAGGCAAACGACATTGTACCTATTTAATTGTATAATCGAAATTCGTTGCAGAGTTCACTTTATTTGACAACAAATTAGTACCCCTCATAGATCTGCGGTTAGTTTGACTCTCCGCGATCTATGTCAATCACGATCAAGACTAAGCTAAGGCGAGCCTCTCGTTCAGCAGACGATTCTCTATCTCTTTGCGAAGAAGTACTTTCTTAGCTTTTTGACAGCCGGATTTCGCTTTCTTCTTCGTTACCATCATTGAGAAGTACCAATCGTATTCTTTGTGCACTCCTTGTACTACGACTAATACTCGAAGACATAATTAAAATACAGGATATTATTTTTAGAGATTCCTTTTCCGACAGGGATTACACTGTCATTAATGGTGAGATATGGCAATGTTATTGTCATTTGTGCTCAGTTTGGTTTGCAATTTTATCATGAATAGACTAACACCAGAACAACGCATGCAAATTGTGCAAGTTTATTTCGGAAATCGTGGTTCAGCAGTTCGCCTAAAACTGAATAAAAACTCAAAATTGTGTACTCAAATTTAAAGTTTGGATGGGTTGTGGGCAGGTTGCCTTCAACTGTCCACATAAAATGAAAATTTGGATATGATGTTGTACGCAGTTTAAATGCAATTGCATATAAAAAACATGTGAAATATACGAGCATAATATATTATTTACTTTTTTATGTTATTTTTTTTTTTAATTCATATATTTTATCATCATGTACATATACAAGTATATCTCACTAAGGATCATATTGGTCTCTGTGTGATCTGTATCAAGGGGTCAGCCGACGTAACCTATAAGTATATATATTTTCTTAATATTATATTATTGTATACCCTGTACAAAGAAATATAGCGGGGTATACGAGTGTTGGGTTATTTGAGCTGTCAAAATGTATGTAACAAAGCGAAGGAAGCATCGGAGACCCCATAAAGTATTGTATATATGTGCGTTCGCCCGTATGTATATCTGAGAGAAAAGTTATCCGTCTAGAGAAGACTTACGGCCGTTCTCATGACTTGCCTATATCTTTATAGCTCATATTTTTCACGCTATATCCTAGTTTTCAATGTCACGACTCTTAATAAGCCTATAACCGTATGGCCTAGTTCGGCGAACCAATAAGTTTATTTAAAATGTATTTCAAAGATACCTGCCAACTCGATCGATCAAAAACCAAAGCAAAAGCAAAATAAAAACAAACAAAATTGAAATTTTATATTAAAATTTTAAATGCAAACGTGCATATTATATTCATGGATTGGCTCGTATTTTTCTACAGCGGCGGCGCTCACTCTCATCCAATTTTTTTTTCTAATTTATTGTTTTTATGCATTTACATTTTTGCAAATGAATGGACTGGAATGTCCACCTCTTCAGCATTTTCCATATGACCGATAAATAAGACCAAAATAATCGATTTCATACAAAAATAATTGAATTTTTAAAATAACAGACAAAATTATGACCGATTTTTGAACGATAACAGAAAAAATCGAAATATACTCCAGGGCTACTCAAAATGGATTTATTATTGCGAAGTCGTGACATGCACTACTCAATATTATTCCGCCAATAGCATATCTTGCCAATTCGTATTCTCTAATGTATTTCTAAGTAATGAGAACGGCCCAATGTGTAATACACATCAAATGACTAATGAATTTTAGACAAAGAAAAAAAAAACCAAATATTAAATTGTAGAAATGATTTTTAATATTTCATATTTATATTAAGGGCCGTTTTCATGACTTGCCTATAACTTTACTGCTCATATTTTTTCAGGCGTTATGCTAGCTTTCAATGTCACGACTCTTATAAGCCTATAACCGTAACGAATTTATCAGAATTTTTTGCAAAGTTACCTGCCAACTCGATCGATAAAAAACCAAAGCAAAATCAAAATCAAAATGAAAACAAACAAAATTGAAATTTTGTATTCAAATTTTATATGCAATCGTGCACATTATATACATAGATTGGCTAGTATTTTTCTACAGCGGCGGCGCTCACTCTCATCCATTTTTATTCTGCTATTTTATAATTTTATTGTGTTTATGTTTTTGCAATTGGACTGCCCAAATAATCACCAGGGCTACTCAAAATTGATTTAGTATAATTGTGATGTCGTGAAAAGCACTACTCCATATTATTCCGTCTTTAGCATATCTTGCCGTATTTTCTTTTTTATCGGTAACTCGTGAGAACGACCCTAAATATTTTAAATTAATATTCTATTAAATCAATTATTTTTTAATGTTACGAACATTTTTTCAATATGTACTAGCTTAAATAAAAAAATGGAAATAAAGCCAATACCAATCTGCTAAGTTTCAATGCATTATCAAATATTAAACACAAACATAATATCAAACATAAATTGTAATATTGAGTAAATGCAAATTGTTCTTATATGAGAGCTAAAGTTGGCTAGTGGCTACATTGCGGCCATTTTGATAAGTATGTTGCTTATGATTATGAAAAGGCCCCATCCCAACGTTCAAATCAATAATTAAAAACCTATACCTATGGAGATGGCTGGAACGACTCGCCTTTTTAAGCTGAAAAGGAAGATGTATATATACCTTTTGGGGCCTTCGATGCTTCCTTTAACATTGCAAACATTGTCACTAAAATATAATGAGCAGTGTTAAGTATAATATGAAGTATAATGTTCTTATGATTATATTTATTGGCCTTAAAGGCTGTAGGAATCAGAATCTTTGAATAAATAAATGAATCGATGAAAACTTCATAAACATTAAATTTATAACAAAAAAAAAAAAAAAACCTGATGACTTCTAAACAGGAAAGTATTTGTATAGCTGCTTTGACAGATTTAAATGCCAGAGTTTTATCCGATGTTGAAAAAGTTCAACTACTATGCTGGCAATAAAAATTATTCTCTTATTTTTTTGTTTTTTAAGAATTTTAATATTGACTGGTACTGGTAAATCCAAGAATCGTACCGAAACTGAATACCAAAATTAATTGGAACCGGTACAGAACTTTATACCGAAACACACGTTTCGGTACGTATCGAAACCGGAACCAAAACCGAAATACATTTCGGTTTTATTCCCTGATATAAAATGGGAATCTCCCTCTTATAGTGGGGTACTATAAGAGGGAGATTTCGTATAAAAATATGTTTTTGTTGTTAATGAAACCAGCAACGGTAAAATAGATGTGTCTCACTCTATTAGTAATTGTGTGATTGGAGTAAAAAAGAAGTAACAAGATACGCACAAATACAATACACAGTCGAGTGAGTCGACCGCTGATCATACGTATTAGTAAGTATTAATACGCTTGTGAAAACAAAATTTTCCAAATTAAGCTTTCATTTTAATATACTAAACGAGCAAACGCACTTGCTTGAGTAGGTTTCGATAGTTTTAGTCGCTAAGATTTACAATATCTATCAAAAGCTATATAATACTGTGTTGTCATTGGATCCATTCGTGCATGTCCAATTTTAGCTCAATCCAATCAGTAGAAGTGAGTCAATTTTGTGTACCAAGATTTGAGCATATCAAACAGGCCAACAGACTAACACACACTGTATGGTAAATAAAACTTTGTAAAATATTGAAGTTTCTCAGGTACATATTAGCATAACAAGTAACATATTATAAATTATAAATTATAAATAATATTTAATATTTTAAATAATTAATACTATAAATCAGTCATTTCAAAATTAGAATTGTAAAGAATGCTTAAACATGCTGTGGTTATAGACGAACAGAGAATGGGTCATTAGCTAGCGTACACACATACTATGTATGTATATTCAAACAAATTTTTTTTCACACATTTTTATGAGTTGACCACAGATCAACTGCAATCTCATGAACTTTTAAATGCACACAATGGTTTTTATTCGATCATTTCCAATGCGATAAAATGCTTTTACCGCATTTTACTTCGAATGTACATACGTATACTTTAAATATTTCTCTTTGATCACGCACACATTACCATATGAGACAACCACATGAACGCTCTACAATCTGTGGCTTTCAAAAATTCATTAACTTGACCTGCATATGAATAAGGAGAGTCAAAATATCTAAACTTGAATGGTCCATTTCTTATAGTCTCCGAGATCTCGTTGTGTAAGCGTACGTAGGACGGTCTGGTGACAACGTTGTCAATTTTCGACGTTTGTGTTCTGCATCATTTAAGAAGAATTTTTCGCTATAATTGGGATCTGTTTCAAAATGCCCCAGAATCACATCAGCGAAAGTAAATGTAAAAATGGTAATATGGTGACTATGACCATATTACCGTTTTTACATTTACTTTCGCTGATGTGATTTTGGGGCAATTGGAAACAGATCCCAATTATATCGAAAAATTCTTCTTAAATGATGCAGCACATTTTTCGTTGAATGTCTTATTGAACATGCAAAATGAACGCATTTGGGAAGAGAATAATCCACAGCAGGATCAAAGGTTTCTATTGCAACCGGAAAAACTCCCCTTGGACCGTAAACAAAGCCGCGAAGGACATTTCAATGATATTATTTTCAAAACTTATTGGAATGTAATTTTATCTGCAGTAAAGGTTGCCATCATATTTCACACACAACTCTATTTAATTTTCATCTTCAGATCCGCTTATATACTTCATGGGGTCTGCCAAGACTCCTTCTACCTTTCACATACATTTACAGTTAGTATACGCTTGCCCCTACATAGCAGGGTATAATTATGCACATATGCACCTACATAATTATTACCCCAAATTGTTTCCAATTATTTAACCGTTACTAAATTTATCGTAGCGAGGTGAATTTCTACAGAAATTAGAGAAGAGCAAATAAATAATAATAACTATCGATAGTGCTGGAAAACATTCGATAGTGGACAAATAAAATAATATCGATTACATCAAACGTACTATCGATAGTACCCCACCTCTACTGTTCACATTGGCGTCGTCGTTTCGTTTTAGTTCGGTTCGTTCGGTTAACGTATATAAGCGAATACATACAGAAAGGAAATAAAGAAATAAAGATTTGCGAAAAAAAAGAATTAAAATTAGTTACTAGCGCAACAAAAATAACTAATGGTAATTCGGAATTCAAACTCATTTTATCTTATTTTATATATGTTAATCCAAAGTTACCTGAAAATCGCTGAAAGTGTTTGTTGATTAAAGCTTGTGTAGTTTAGCCGTGAGTAAAAAATGTATCTATAAGAGACAAAAATATCGTAGGTCCGTTCCAGCCAAGTATAATTTGTGAAAACAGTTGTATATAACACTATATTTGTTTTAACGCTGCTATTTAACGCTTGCTATTAACGCTGCAAACTCTACGCACCGTGCTCGCCAGCTTCCGCAACCGCGAATAATACCTCTCCGCCCACAACTACCTTGGTTGTTTGCGATAACCAAAGCCAGCAAACCAAAATCATTTGGTGATTTGGTGGAAAACAAGACAAGAAATTATTCGGATCGGTCTGTGTGTGAATCGGGGTCAGCGCGAATCTGTGGTTAATTAATCACAGTTCTTTGTTATACAACTGAGTTTTATTTACTTACGATAAAAAGACATCGCAAAAACTACCAGTAAGAGAAAGAGAGTGAGAGAGAGAGAGAGAAGATTAAGCAGGATAGATAGAGTGAACGAATAAGTGAGAAGAGTGGGTGCAATAAAACGAAGAAAATTATCAAAATAACCTTCAGCGGAGCTTGTGCAACGATTGAGTCAGCAGCCAGTGCCACTGACAATATTTACCACCAAACAAAAGTAAGTTATTTTTATATAGTGATAAATATACTGTTTTTAGTGCAAAATTGTGAAGTTGCAGTTGACGCAAAGAATCGTGAATATCATTAGGACTATTGGTAAAAGCTGCAATCGGAGTAATATTTTCCCTTTATCAATCTTTATGTGCATATATATGTATAAGTGTATATACACAAACACAAATGAGCACATATTACACAGAAACACACACACAGACACACACCCATATTCGCATTATAAATAAACGATAGTAAATGGGGAACGGGAGGATGGAAAAGTTGTTCACTTCCTGTAGGCAGGTTATTGCTTTGTTTGCTCTCCCGCTTGCACTCTGCTCTGTTCAAGGTGAAAAATGTTACTTGTTCTTAATGTACAATAATATTATTTGACTGCGTGAAAGTTTATGAGCATGTGTATGGTCTATTCAATGGTTTATTTATGTACATATGTGCAAGCACTGCATTGGATTATAAACAATGTTGACCTTAAAACTTAAGTCACCGATGGTACAATATTATATTGTATATACGATATATGTTTCTAAAGGGTTATTCATTTCGTGGTTTCAAAACCATTGGGCTGTCAATCCTTAATATGTTATACCAAGCGATTTTATTAGTTTATTGTTTAATAATTATTATAATGCTTTGGTCAAAAACGAACAATGCGTTAAAATCAGGGAATAAAACCGGAAAATTAACCGAAATTAAGCGACTCAAATTATTTTCATTGTAAAATTCAAATTGGTAAAAAATCTGCTGCTATAGCTATAGCTAATCTCTGAATTTAAACAACGTGATTTTACTCTATTCTAGAATAGTTCCTTTTTATGTTCCATATATTGTTAGACCCCCGATATAACGGAAATCTGACTTCTGAACTGGAAAGTATTTGTATAGCTGCTTTGACAGATTTATATTCCAGAGTTTTATCTACTTGAAAAAAGTAGTGCCATCTCAAGTAATTTATCTGGAACTATAGACGAACTCGATGCATACATGGATTTGTTTACGCCTTAATGTGGATAATCTTCAAACATTTCAGCACTTAAAAACCAAAATTCGTCAAGTTGTAGTCGAAAATCATTTCAAAAGGATCGAACATTGCAAAGGATCCCGAGCGACCATTTCCATAATATTGGTTTTTACAAATAATGTGAAAGTTAAATTTTTTTTTATTTTTTATTTATGTTATTCTGAGAGAAAATTATTTTGTCAGCTTATAGAAGCTATATTGCCATTGCCCAGTTCACACTTAGCATTGGTTTATTTGAGTTTACTTTTTAATCCATAAAATGGATAACCCTAAAATATTGATATTTTATATCAAAAACTTTGAGCGGTCACCACTTTAGTTTTCCATTATATTAATTAGATGAACTAAATTAGTCAGGGTCACAGCAAATGTAATATTATTATTTATGTGTATGTATGTAGATACTAAAGTAAATATACATATTACTAACTAGCAGTAATTCCCGGCGTTGCCCGTGTCAATTTTCATGGAGACTTACGCTGATGTAAAAATTCCACAATTTCTATCTTACATTTTGCCCTTCGCCAAGGATGGTGGGGAAGTTCATGACTACTTACCTTCATTCTATAATTATTTGTTTTAGCTATCAACACACACCAAAGTCAAGTTTCAAAAATTCTGTTCAGCTTTTTTTTTTAAACTTTTTAATTGTAGTAAATATCAACTTAATTATTGATATGGTAGTTTCTTCACTACGCACGCTTCACTACATTCATATTGGACCCCGACCACTGGTTGGGGTAGCTCCCATAGAAACCTACTGCCCACTTTTGTGTTTTTGTATGAACAACTTCTTTATTAAAGTCAATATTAGGTTGAAATGCGATGTGTTCCCGCCCACTGTTTTAGATAGCCCCCATATAAATCTACCGCCCACATTTGTGTTTGTTAAGAATTAAATCTTTATTTAAATCGATCTTAGCTTGAAATCGATTTAAGTGAACAACCGCTTCATATACATATATAATGGGCGTGTCCCTCTCACTTTTTGAGGTAGTCCCATACAAACCCAAAGCTCACTAGTATACATTTGTATGGAAAATGTCAATTTCAATAACATATGGTGACATTTTATAGAGGGCTGCTTCATACACATCCAATAGTGGACGTGTACCGCCCAGTTTTTGGGGTGGGCCCTATTTAACAACCAACATACAGTATTTGGCAACATGCTGCGAAAACAATGCGTCGTTGTACCATGAGTCTATAGTTAATCTTTTAAATATTCGCAACATCCATTCGTCGCTCTTAAATGAGCCAAAAACAAAATAGTGTAACATGAAAAAAAAAACACTCAAATAAGACGGTTTGCGGCAAAAATATTTGCTTTGTTTCCCTAACATATATAAAAAGACGGTTTGCGACTAAGATATTTGCTTTGTTGCCCCAACATACATAGTAAGTATATGAAATAAAGTTTAATAAATAATTTCAATAATTTAACTTTACTTTTAATATAATTTATAGAAATGTCCAGAAATTGGAACTAATTGTGAATTCAAACAACTAAAAAACTGGTTTTAATTTCCAAGCGTCCACTGTAGTATGACAATACTTAAATTTTATTTGATCGATAATGTCATCGAAGTATTTATTACAACCTTGCTTTTTTCATGAAATTTTCGATGGCATTTTGGCAAAGATGTGACTCTATCTTATCGATGACGCTTTGAATCTTGGCCTTAAGCTCTGAAATCGTTTATGTTTTATTCACATACAGCTGAGATTTCACAAAACCTTAAAGAAACATATAGCTCGGCGTTAAATCGCACGATATTGGTGGCCAGTTGACTCAAGAACTCCGTTATCATGTGATCAGAATCCCCACCTAATTCGACAAATTTATTTGTTGACGAACCCATTTAGATGAAATGCACCTCATCGGTGAAGATGATTTGTTTCGAAAAAGCAGCATTCAATTTTTAGCGGAGTGTAAAATTATTAGCTCGCTTCCGCTCCGATATCATAAAATTTTTATAAACCACGAAAACTTTTCTCAAGTTAATGACCAAAGCGAGGTAATAACATCTAAATCTTTGTCTTAATTGTAAAATCAGTGCTATTACATGTATGTATATATCTGCAGTAAGTAAATATTACTTCCTTGCGAGGCTGCATACTTTTATTAAATATATATCAGATTTAGTAAGTACGTTTTATATATCAACATTTATTAAATATCCATTACTAATTAGTCTTCACCCACTGTAATACTCATGCGATTATTAAACCTATCTTTAATGAATTCTTATAAAATAGCGCACATTGGGTCAGACCCAGAAAGTGCATGATGTAGTACATACATAAAATGCTCAAGCAAATAAAGATATCTATAAGACTTTTTTGGGTAAGCCAGCGTCTTATGTCTTCCTTATTTTTTTTCGGACAAGGTGTCTGTTCATGGCATACTGCCAAGATAGTCACCAATTTTTATACTTTGCCCTGGTGGTTATACTAAGTTTGTGCAAATTGATGTATATATATTCTTGATAAGTATATAAAGTCGATCCGATATGTATATGACCGCCTGTCCGTTCTTCGTATGTTTGAACAATAAAACCTCAGAGTCTATAAAAGACTCCGAGAATGTTCGAAGAAACAATCTCTAAAGTCAAAAACATTTTTCTTGATATTCTCACGAATTCTTGATATTCCACAGATTGCAGGAGGTCATCGATGTTAAAGGAGGAATCATTTTCTATTAACTTTTGCCTTTACTTTTCAACATTTTTCGTTTTAGTCCTTCTTCAACTTGAACTTCCTATTCATTGACTCTCCTATTCCTTCTTCAAATAAAGTGTAATACTTGAACATGCCAACCCCACTATAAGGGATAGCCCCCATTGAAATCTGTCCACCATTTATTGGTTTTTGTAAGAATATTGTTTTGTTTTTGTTGATAATATGGTGTATATAAAGTCAGTTCGTACAGGGTATCTCGAAGTCGAGGACTTTCGTCTACAGATACAGGTATAGAATTGAAATTAACTCATTTATTTTATTATTCTCTTCACACAGAGTGTGAATAGTATAAGAATTTAGTCACAATGTTTGCAAAGATCTAGCTTGTCTGCGCCTTATTCCCTCAATCTTTGAAGTATGGAGACTTTTTACAACCGTAAGCAGCATACAAATCAAAATGATCGCGATTAACTCACTAGAAGTTATACCTCCCAAATGAACACTCTGCAAGTGTGAGAGATATTAGGCTTCGGTTCTACCGAAGCTAACGTTTTTTTTTCGTGATATTTAAAGCTCATAAAGTACACCGCACACACCCTATGTTCCTCATTTTGTGCAGTGTCGTCTACAACTTCGCGAGGGACAGCTAGTTATACCCTGTCTTGGAGGGTCAAGAACAAAGTTTGTGTAAATGGTTTCACGTCCCGGCCCGACCTGCGCAGGGAGAATTGTGCAGTCAAAAGTCGTTCGAAACAACCCATGTGTCTTTAAAATTTATTTATTTGGGTCAGCAGTTTTATCGGAGCAATTGCTGAGAATACTGAACAGCGCTCGCATTGAGCAGTACCATGGACCTGGTCATTGGTTCTGTCTATGCACAATCTTATCATAATACATAATTAATTGTATATATATTATCCTGGAACAGCCCAAAAAAGCTTTTGCAACAACAACAACAATGATGTGTTTCTTACTTTGAAGTGTGCTGCGATTCAAATTTAAATGACAACAGATTATTTTAGCGTTGTAATATCCGAAACAAAATAATCGGCGTTGTAAGCAGGCTTGCAATAGCTGTAATGGGATATACAGTCGCTTACTCTTTATGCTAATGTGGACTGAAGTAAAGAGAAGAGAGAGTTTCACCTAGGAATGGAAGATAATAAGCTGTAAATTGGTATAAACCTTTGTTTTTGGCGTTCTATATGTTGTCTCAAAAGTCTTATATAATATCGTGTTCGCGTCTTAAGATATTCAAGGTCAAAGGTCGCGAAAATCTCGCTTCCTATACCTTAATGAGATTTGCAACTATTGTAAAAATTGTAGAGTATAAAATTCTCCACAACTTTCGTTTCAATTTTTTTTTTCATACGATTAACCGTTTTTGAGATAGAGCCTAAAGAGTGCTCAGCGCACAATCGCATGATGTATAAAGCAAATATTATTATTATAAAACAATGGCTATTATTTATGTACTAATTATTTATATTTAATTAAAATAAGTAACTTAATTATTTATATTCTCTACGATCTTTTTCCTATTTAAGGCCGGAGCAGATATTCTATTGTATTTTAAGTCACTTTCTATTTTAAGGGACCACTTTATGTTAGCCAAGTTTATTCGTTAGTTTTAAATTGTATCTTCGCAACGACGGACGTACAGTTTGAAGATCTATGGCTGATTTGTGTTTTATATGTGATAAGTCACTTTCAGATGGTGTTTCTGTGAATGTTGTACGTGGTTTACAAACATTAAAAACTGCAAGTATTGCAAGAAATGATGGACATATAGACTATTTGAAAGTGACTTATCACATATAAAACTCAAATCAGCCATAGATCTTCAAACTGTACGCTATCTTTGACCTTGAATATCTTAAGACGCGAACACAATATTATATGAGACTTTTAGGACAACATATAGAACTCCAAAACAAAGGTTTATACCAATTTACAGCTTATTATCTCTCATTCCGAGGTTGACCCCTATTTTTGGCTAAGTTGACTGGACTACTATACGAAACCAGTTGTTGACGTGCGTAAATAAACAAGCATTTTTGTTTTCGAGAGGAAAAGTGAACAAAACTATTCACAGCTAAGCACGCAGTGTGCAGCCCCTCATTGCTTTCCGTGTGTTTGAGTTTTAACGGTGACAAACTCAACTTAGTTTAGCTCAACTCCGCTGTCTGAGTGCAGCGGCCATAAATAACTTTTGAGGTAATTCAAGGCATGCATGGCTAGATCGACTCGTCTTCTCACGCTGATCAAGAATATATTCTTCATTCGCTATGTTATATACATTTTACCAGTTCAGCAAACCCAGTGTACCCAGTTACAAATATTTTATGTGTAAAGATTTTTATGTATACAATTTTTTTTTTTTTTTTTTTTGAATCAAAGTATGAAATACGACTGGGTATTTATATTAGTGAAAATATCTTTGAGACCAGGCTTTTATTTTAATATGGTGAAACTGGAAAATGATTTTAATGAAAAGGGTCCTCATTAATTTTAGAAGAGTGTTTCGTGAAAGGCCTGTGTCTAGATAGCATATGCCATGAGTGTTAATTGTTTTCATTGTTTTATCGTTATAAAGTGCAAACAATGAAAGTACTCAGAAATCTATGAGTCAAAGTTTAGAACCATAGCTAGAATTTCCGCGAATTTATGCATTGGTTTTCTATATTATACACTGTAACAATTTAGTTTTTTTGTTTAATTTTATTGTATTGGTTCGGAAATCTCGTCTCGAGTCATTTCGACTTGGACTAAATACATATGTACACTGAAGTAACGATTTTATATACTGAGTGACATCAGACTTATCGTGCTACAAGGCAAACAATTTACATAGATAGCTAACATGAAACTATCATAGTTACGTATTTAAGTGCTTAATGAGTAAATGATGATGGTGACGAATTCAAATTCAAGTCGGATTTTATAAATACTCGTTTGTATAGTTGTATGTAGTTGTTTCCAAGTTAGTTCAAGTTTGAAACTGGTACTGCTGAGCGAAACATGTTCGTGTCATACTTTCGCACAACTCGCAAACCCTCGCACTAACATTTTACATTCAATGTACATATACATATGTGTTAAGTTAAAGATGGGATTTTAGCAAACTGCACATATAGACAGAATCTTGTTTATTTTGAAGTGAGGCATAAAGGCATTTGGTTAAAAAAAAATTTTTATCAATATTTGATTTTATACAAGGGCATTATAAACAGATTTGAGCTTAAAATATATTAACAAGGGTTTCAGAATTCTGGATTCTTTAGAAATAAAGAGTGCTCGAGATGCAATGTATCCAGTATGAGTGTCTTTATTTAAACTTTTGATTTGTGTTAGTATAGTCGGGACTAACGTAAAGACTTTCAACAATTTAATAGTATTTCTAACTTAAGTACAACAATTGTTTTTATAAAAAAAATGTGTACTACATATCCTATACTTTACAGTACTAAAAACGCGTATCAACATATAACGTACAAACAAGTCGCATACGTTGTAACTATTAAAGAGTTCGAGTCGTAAACTGTCGACGCTCTTCGCGTGGAGCATAACATGATATTTTGCATGGAATATAAATACGAGTATTACGCTTGTTCAGTAGGTATCTGTAGTGTAAGTACTTATCAACCAAGTATACACGTGCAAGGTTCTACTGGACTACCTTTTTTAGTGAAGTTGTAACCTTCATTTCGTACATTCTATCTTCATCAAACATATTGTATCCAAAATTTGATTCAGATATTGTGTTATTTTCAGGATTATACATTCTATCTGAATAGAAACTAGGAGATCTCTAT
Organism: Leucophenga montana; assembly: GCA_035044765.1. Classification (NCBI taxonomy): domain Eukaryota; kingdom Metazoa; phylum Arthropoda; class Insecta; order Diptera; family Drosophilidae; genus Leucophenga; species Leucophenga montana. Next base: position 75,373 of record JAWNNQ010001146.1, read on the forward strand.
CGTTTATAGTCTTGGAAATCTCGGCGTTTTTACAGATAGGCAAACGAAAGGACTGGGCATGGCTTTATCATTTTGCTTACTCTTAACACAAACATAATTTTTAGGGTCGTATTTTATACCATGGTTTGGTTTCTGTTGCCAACAATTTTATAAAGAAGTTAAAGAAAACTTTGCGGATATAACATCTTTATTAAGTGAATGAAACAACTTCTTTTTCATTATTTGTTACTTGTTTGATAAATAAGTAACAAACATATGTATATTAGTACGGCTTTTAGTAACGAAATGAAAACTTCGGTCCGCGAAGATGGTCGAACTTCCACCAAGAATTGTCGGAGTAGTATATTTAAATTATTAAAATACATATAATGTGAAGTGTACCCCGATAATGTAAAATATATCCACCATACAAACCATATGCTTAAAAAGAAGACCTTAGATTGTGTACATGGTATCTTGTAGTCGAGCGCACTTGACTACTGTGATCTTTTTTTTTTTTTTAATTTATCCGTTCTAATGATACTCTGACTAACTGATTTCAAGTAAAAAAAAGGTATTTTGTCGAATTTGCGTTTGAGGAAAAAAATAAGTGAATTGTCACCTTAACTTGAGTTTGTCGTCGAAATTAGCGCCTGAAACTACCGGATTTCATTTGAAGATGAAGACAATTAAATGTATCTATAAGTAATAGAAGAAAATAGAATTGTTAAGCTTTATATGTTTAAATGGTGTACAAACGGCGGAAAAACGCGAGACTTACGTGACAAACTATTGAAAAAATACAACCGGGAATTTGTAATTGAAGTGGCCTGACAGTCAACCGATCATATCATTATCTAATATACTTACTCGTATGATACTGGCTGCAGCCATACACAAGGGGAATCTAAAATACACATGCGCAATTTAATACATCGTATATATGTGAATTGCTATGGAACATTGTCTGACAATTAAAAAACAAGATGAGAGTAAGTAAACACTCGTATCGTCGACTGCGCACATCTCTGCCTCAGCCGCTAACAACAGCAGATGGGACACTCCCAATTGTCGAAACTGGATTCCACCCAAAGCTTAAAAAACGCCAATTATCTCAGCTTCAACATTTGCGACGTTAATACAAGTCTCGTTAAGCTTTTTGCTAACAGTCTTCCGCCCTATTGTATTTGCAATTTTAAACACCGTCGCAAGCTGCCTACCCGATCCAATCTAACCAGAACGCAAATATGTATGTTAAGTGTCGAACAGATACATACCTTTATCTCCGTCACCGACTAAAAGCCGTGACCGAATGCGACTCGCTTAGATATTCAAATTCATTTCGTAATTTGTTGTGCAAATCAGCTTTGCAGGTAATTGCACATTTACTGGTCATTGGGGGTTTGTGAGTCTCTTTGAATATTGGCACACGGGTACGTTCAAAGGAATACCGACAAAAACAAAATAATATAACATAAATGTAATGAAACATCAAATACAAATTCGAGTTCACCCATAGTCTGTTTTTTATAAGTATGCTTTTAAATTTCCAAGGCTAAGCAGTAGAGGACAAGAATTTTCAAAGTAACGTTTGCCGAATCTTTAACTGTGGAAGATATTTTGATAAAAGAGTTTATGATACATTTTATTAAATATGCTGAAAAACATTAATTTTTCATTATTGTCGCACATAGTATAAACTGTCCGACTCGACGTACAGAAATACATCCCGACAAAGCGTAACCGTCTAACCGTAAAATAACCGACAAAAATACTCACCCACAAACAGTGTGAAAGTAAAGGTTTTCTTTAATAATCTTTACCACTTTGTCATAGACTATGGAACAAAAATAACTAAAGGTTAACAGTACCTTTTGTTATTATTATGATGACTACGGTAAGTATTACCAAAGCTTAAATAATATGCACGCTTGTAGCGAAATAATAATAATACCGTACTATTGTGATTTATTATAGTTTTTTTTTCGAGCTTGCAACACTTATTCTACCATTTTATCATACCTTTTTTTTTAGTAAATTTTTCGAATGGGGGAGTCTTACATAAGACGCCACCGTGCAGGTTCATTACATTTGAAATTTCAGAGGTCACTGGGATGAAGCCGCTTCGGCCTCCTACATCATGAATATAAATACTTGGTTGAATTCAGGATTGAGGGGGCCGGAGGCCAATGCGGCAAATGATAAATAATTTAACAAAGAGAAATGCTTCTATTTGGCTTATACTATATTTGGGATCAAGATTAAGGAACTTTTCGCGATTTGTTTTTGAAACGAACATATCAAAAGACAAATCACAGAGAATTTTGCTTTGAATACTCAAAACCATCAGATCGGGAAGACGATCCCGTACTGAACTTGTGCATAATTTTTTTTTTTATGAGTTTTATTTTTGAGAACGGTCTTTTCCCACTGTCACCATCAAGGTCAAGCAAACCTCAAATCGTTTTTTATGATTATGCGTTAAAGAAATTTTTCCATTGTGTCTTTGCAAAGCCGTTCATAGAGTTTCGATAATTCGGTAAGTTGTAACAATTCGTTACCAAGAGTTGGTTTCAAATTCTCTGCGTAAGAATCGACGGGGTTTTCCGATTATGCAGGGTATCATTTTCGTAAGGTCGCATAAAATTCCAAATTTTTCATAAATAACTACATACGGTCATAATCCTTGTGATAGCGAAATGATTATGGAATTGCTAACTGGGAGAAAAGCTTCAATGCGAAGTTTATCTCTTAATGACAGCTGGACGGCAAATGATTTTCCATAGCACTATTGACTTTTTGTATTGAAAACTTTTTTATTGTAATACCTCTAATACCTCGAAAATTGGGCCGTACACGACCACTAGTAGATGTGTATCAAGCGACCATCTGTAAGATGCCACCATACCGAATTTTATGTTGATATTGACGTTTTCATACATATATGTACATAGAAGTGAGCTGTGGGTTTGTATGGGACTACCTCAAAAAGTGCGTAGGACACGCCCATTAATATTCATGTGAAGCGTCCGTCCATTAGAAGATACCATATCAATCATTACGTTGACATTGACTATAATAAAAACTGATCGTGGCGATTCAACCTTGATACTCTATTAAAGTGCAATAATTAGAAGTGTATGTGCCAATTTTCAACTGGATATCACTAAAATTGGTCCCCAAAAATGCGTAATAACATACAGACGGACAGAGGGACAGGCAGAAAGATATAGCTAGATTGACTCGTCTCGAGCTGATAAGGAATATATATATATATATATATATATATATATATATATATATATATATATATATATATATATATATATATAATGGGGTCTACGATGCCTCCTTTAATGCGTTACAAACTTTCTGACAAACTGATAATACTATTTCACACTATATGTGAATGGTATAAAATTCGTTATTCACACAACGACGAATGAAAAACACATAGGCTTTATATAAAATACAAACGATAGCGTGCGAGCAGCAGTTACAAGTTGTTGACAGCGCGGGCCTAAAAAAAGGATATTGCGTATTTTATATGCGTTTCACTATTATTTTGGTGACTGTCTCTGTTGTTCTTGTGATTGGCATGCGGTGAAAAAGAAATAACTTAATATAATGGTAACAATATACAAAATTATTTCTACATGGGATTTTCTTCATCATAACGCTGGAACTTCGTTTAGCGTTTCACTTTCTCCTTCAAGCCGTTTAGGCTAGAGAGCGTACTAAAAAATATAAAACCATGCATACATATAGCCGAATTTTTTGATGTTTTAATAAATGTTTGTTAATTAATTATTTTTCAATTGAAATTTTTTTTTTTATGAAATATTTCTTGTACATTTTTGTGTGATAATGGTTCATAACTTTATACGTGGTTTTTCTCAACTCTCGCATTGATGACTTTCATTCTTTACAAATATGATGTTGATGCACCATCCAGGACCGGTATATACCGATGGTACTCGTCCTTTGCTGAAGGATCTATGCAGTAGTGCTGTGTTCTTCTACGTCCATCTCCAATAATAATAAAGTTTCGTTTATGCTTTTTGTTGCAGCAAACCTTTATTTACTTTACCAATGATGGAGTCTGTATTTTTTTCAACAGTGTAAGTTTCTTCTGCTACGGTATCCTTGAAACAATTTTAAAATTGTCTATATTCGTTCGAAATTGTTTTACACTTGCATGCAAGACTTTTGGCAACTACAATATGAATGTTGGATATCTGGTACACGCAGAGTTCGAGTTTCTTATTCAAAGGGAAATCGTATCCTAGGGTTCATCTTCACTAGTAACAATTTTATTATTATTTTTTTTTTTTTTGGTGTGGCGAGAACCAAACGCAATGCACCAACCATTAATAAAAGGGGGTTGCCTTATCACAATTTTCTAACGGCCGTTTGTGAGCTGCTTAGGCCGTTTGCAAAAGAATAGTTTTGTGGCCATTCCCAAGTGAATGGCACTCAATAACTTTCTCGCACTAATGTGGAATTCTGCAAACGACCACATGATATTGCATCCAAGGACTCTAAAGTTGCACAGCATATAGTTTACTATTGCTCAGTAGTTAGCTGCTTTTCTATTTCCTTGAACATTTTCTACGAAGCGAACAAATGACACATCTTTCATTTGCATCCTTCTTTGATCTTACCTATATTTAATCGGTCAGAAAACGTCTTGATCAAAAGCTAGAAATATTCCTTATTTTATTTATTTAAAGCTTTCAATATTGTACTGACGTGGCATATTCATATGGATCTCTATTTACTTCGAACAAAAATTAGTCTAGGAAATCCAAAAAATAAAACAAAATAAAAATGCGGAAGAATACATATTGACATGGAGATATTTATTTTATTTTATTTTTTTTTCATTGTAAGGTTTGGACCTTGACATTACGCATGAAACACTATATCATGTAAATGGCCACCTCATAATCTATTGCAACAATAGATCGTTTTGAGGAATTTTTGAAAAACTTCTCGTAAAGCCAAATCTGTAATGTTCTCTTGTGGCACCATCATGTTGCAGCAACATATCGTCCAAGTCAAAATCTTCAATTATTAGCCAAAAAAGTCTGTTATAATTCGACCATAGTGCTCTGCATTGACGAAACTCGACCTGCCAGTTTCGTATTCGAAGAAATACGGCCTGATGACGCCTCCAGACCATAATGTGACCCACAAAGCATCTGGTTTTGGGTGCAACGGTCCACGATTTAAATTGTCTTGATCATACTTAAAAATGGTACAAAATAACTATAGTAACATAGATAAGTTAAATTATAAATTAGCAATGAGATCAAGAAAAACAATTTTTGTTCAATGATTTTTGCTTGAGCTCGATAGCGCATTGAGCATAACGGCGCGACAAGCCTCATTTTCGACGAAAAAGGTCCAATCATGCTGCCACTCAAAAATCCACACCAGTGGCTCGAGTGGGATGCATGAGTTTCTCTTCTTACTTCCTGACATAAAATCCGAGATGAAAAACTCCTCTTCCGAAAAGATGATTTCCGTCTCGGCAACCACAGAAAGCACCACACCATTTTTACTATTTGAAAGCGTTTAAACTAACCCACTGCCAGCAATTCATGAATCTCAAGTCGACAGCGTTATTCATAGGACGTAGCTCAAAAATCAATATAGACTTGGCCCACCCTGTACTAAAAAAATACTAAATTTTAGTGTTTGGAAACTTCCTTCTTCTTATATGTATCTCTATATATAATTTACTAGCTGGTACCCGGCACGTTTCTGCCCTTTTCCTTGCCCCTCCTTTGCCCTGCCCCACCTTCCCCATGCCCCTATACTCTTGCTCCAATTCTCATACCCCTCTTCTCCTGTCCCTTCCACCCCTTACCCTGCCCCCATTCCTCTGTCCCTTCCCCTACTTCTCCTTACTTTACCACCCCTTTTCCCTTCGCCCTTCGATCCTATTTACATGTATACAACATTTTTTCCCTCTATCTTAAATTGTACCCAGCGCGTTGCTGCCATACCCCTTCCTCTCCTGCAAAAATTAAATGTACATATGTAAATATTAGAGAATTGATATACTTGCTACGTTATAATAGCTTTAATTTGTTTAAGTTTTTATATGTAACTTGTCAAGCTGCCACTTAGGTAGGAGAATACTTGTTTAATAAATAATTACAAGATTTAAAAAAAAAATTTACGAAAAAAAGAAAGTTGTTGTCGGCCTATATATACAGAAATAAAAAAAATGTTTGTGGTAATCCCCCCTTATCACTTAGGGGTATAAAAAATAGCTTACGACCTATTGTCAGATCTACCGAATATACACAAAAAATTTCATACAAATCGGTCAAGCCGTTTCGGATTGGTTTGGTTACTAAATCTGTGACACGAGAATTTTATATATTAGATTAAATATTTATAGAAATTATTATTTATATACTCGTACATACTAATCAAATTTTTTTCTTTGCAGAACAATGCGTCTTGATACCAATTTAAATGAAGATTTTAAACCGTTAAGTTCAAGTTCTTATGTAAGTTACTAATGCCATTTTCTTTTGGCGGTATCGGTTGATATTGGGGAAAATCGAATAAACTAAAATACTCTTAAAATAATATGTATTTTTTGAAATTTACCTTTAGAAACCAGTGGAAGGATAAACGGACATTTTATGTTTGTTAAGCTTCAAGGAACTATATGCTTTGTAAAACGTAAAGGAGGGGGGTTTGAATAGGGTCTACTCCAAAAAGTGGGCAGTACACGACCACTAGTAGATGTGTAAGATGCCGCCATAACGAATTTCAAGTTGATATTGACGTTTTCCATACATATGCATAAAAGTGAGCTACTGGTTTATATGAGACTACCTCAAAAAGTGGGCGGAACACGTCGGTTGTCCACTAAAATCCACCAAATCAAATTTCAAGCTAATATTGATTTAAATGCATAATTTTTTCATAAAAAAACAAAATTGCTCGGTGTATAGGGGCTACTCCGAAAAGTGGGTGGGCCACGCCCATTAGTCTATGTATACTAAGCGGCTGTCTATAAAATGGCACCATATCGCATTTTAACCTAATATTTTCTTTAATAAAGAAGTTTTCATACAAAAAGTCAAAAGTCGGCAGTAGTTTTGTATAGGGGCTACCCCAAATAGTGGGCGGGTCCCACCGATTAATGTATATGTCAAGCATAAGTTGACTAGAATTTACCATATCAATAAAAAAGTATTTCATACAAAAAGTCAAAAGTGGGCGCTGGGTTTGTATTGGGGCTACCCCAAAAGGTGGGCGTGGCGGGTCAATCTTGATACTCTATTAAACTGCAATAAAAAGAAGTGTATGTGCAAAATTCAACTGGATAGCATTTAAATTGGTCCCAAAAAAATGCGCAACAAAATACAGACGGACAGATAGACAGCTAGATCGACTCGTCTCGTCGAGCTGATTAAGAATATATATTCTTTATGGGGTCTACGATGCCTCCTTTCAGACAAACTGGTAATACCATTTCACACTAGTTGGAATGGTATAAAAATGAAATCATTTTGTACACTGTCTTCGATCTAAAGTTTCATGATAAGAGATCTATTGGGTAGTAAATTTTAAATAATTCGATATATTTGGCGCAACTATGAAGCACTATCTTACCTTGCCCCCTATACCAACCATATTCGCCACCGTTACATTGTCTTATACCTCGACTATATAAATTTTATTTGTTTTCATTTGTTGCCTTGTAGCAAATAAAACTGGAAAATCTGTTAACGTGGGGTGGGCTCTTAAAAACAGACTCTCGACTGCCAATAACCGATTATTCTACGATTGGTGGTCCGAGGCATAATTGCAGTCCATTTCCTCTCTCCAAAGATGTCAATAACCGTTTTGTAATATGGTAAGAACATAGTATGCATGTTTAATTAAAATGATTAAACCTACTTTATTTTTTTAATAAGGGATGGTGACATAGCTGCTCTCGATGTGGACGCTATTACGAACACAACCGATGAGACCTTGACTGAAAATAATATCATATCGGAGCGGATACTCACTGCCGCCGGAAATCAACTTAAAGAGGAGCTTACAACAAAAGTCAAAGGTTTCTATCCTAATATGCTACATGACTATTGTATTATAATATTCTTTTTACTTAGAATGTCGCACTGGCGATGTTCGTGTTACGCATGGATACAATCTACCAGCTAAATATGTTTTACACACTGTCGCACCTGCATATAAAGAAAAATTTCAAACGGCCGCTGAAAACACACTGCACTGCTGTTACAGGTAAATTACAGAAGTTAATTTCGTTGAAATCGTGCCTCAATACCCTTCACACACAATAATCTTTCGAAATATCGTATATTGGTCTAATTTGAGTATTAACAAGAAGATAGGCTAGCTTGCGTGGTACCAAAAAATACTCTTTGCAGTTGTAACGAATGAAATCCATCATAACTATTGAATTTATTCCCCTCTGTTTATTTCGATCCGAGTAAATTGAACGGAATCGATTTCATTTATGTGACTCGTTTTTCACTTTAAAAAGGGTTTCGCCATTTGATTTTTATAATAATTAATAATGTCAACTTCATATAGTACCAATTTCCAATGAAATTTAATTGCAAAATCCATTTAAAACTAACAAATCGAAGCATTTAAAAAAATTGATGCCGATCAAAAATATCAAAACGACTTTTATTTCAAGAAAACTTTGCAGTGGCTTCTATATTAATCAATTTCTAATACAAATAGAAAACAGAAACAGCTTTTTGTGCTGCATATATAATATATCAAGATCGACTATGCCATATAACTTCCATTTTCACAGATGTTTTTTTGTTCTGACTACAAAAATTACGAGGGTAAATTAAAAAGTATTCGTGTTATGAATGAAGTGGCAAGTTTTCGTACTTATATATTTTTATGTGAAACATTTTTAATATCTATCCCGATATGGGGTATTTTCAACGTAATGTTCGCATTAAATTTTATATACTATGATGTATGTTGAAGCTATTTGCGAATTACGTCAGTCAGTTTAATTGTTTTCTGCCTTAACAATCTTGTTGATCTGTCGTTTCATAACGGTTTTCTACATTTACTCCCATAAATATCTAACGCAATATATAATAATATCTAAGAGTACAATTAAAGGAGTAAACGAACAAAATAAGTACAATCTTTCGCATTACTCTCGCCCCTCTTGTCCGCATTTCTTATTATAAAAATATTTACTTTCAAATTGCGAAACAGCCCAGAGGTGGGTACCTAGTTTCTATTTATGTTTAAATGCTTGTAGATAAAGAAAACGGATTTCTTGCAAATAAAGCTGTAGCTAAAGTGAGAAAGAGACGGAAAAGACAAGCACTGTTGAATGGTAAATGAATCCAATATCTGCCATGTTTGTTTTGCTCATTTGCCTTGTTTTTGTGCGCGTTTCTTGTGTATCGAACTAAGTTCTTCACAACATACATCTGGTGGTAGCATTTCGTAATATTTGTTCTGTACCAATTGAAAACAAGAATAGAAATGATTTGAGGCAATTGCCAAACGGGTGGTTTTGCGCAATGGTGTAATATGTATGTATTTCTTTCTCAGCATACAGTGACAATGACAATCGTCGCTTATTGTCGATGCAGTGAAGAACATGTTTCACATCAACGCCTCGTGAGTGTACACCGCTCACATCTTTATACCATTCATACAAGGTGTGAATTGGTATTAACAGATTGTCTGTATGTTTTTTACGCATTAAAGAAGGCATCTGTCAAAAAAGTACCGGGAATCGATCATTTAAAAAGCCCGCTTAAAGGGATTGTCAAAATTCTTTTTGTCGCTAAGTTGGCACAACTGTCTTCTATACGCTGAGTTTGAACGCGATCTGTCGTGTAGTTTGTTTACAGTACTCAATATTGTCAGTTCATATCAAGTGTGTGTAGCGATTTTTACAATGGATAAAAATAACGAACAAAGAATTTGTCTAAAATTTTGCATTACAAATGAAATTTTGGGTGCCGAATCGTTGAAAATGTTACAGAAGACTTATGGTGAATCGACTTTATCAAAAACATATATGAGTGAGGGCATATGAGTGGTGCAGTGCATTCAAACGCGGTCGAGATGTGGTGAAGTTATCATCGCTAAAGTGAAGGAAATGGTATTTGAAAATCGTCAATTAAGTTTGAGAGAAATAGCCGCTAACTTTCTGTTTCTTACGAATCAATTCGTATCATTTTAAACGAATGTTTGGACATAAAACGCGTTGCCGCTCGACTAGTTCCGAAAGACCTGAATTTTCTTCAAAAACTCAAATGCGTAAAGGTCGCTAAAGACATGCTAGAACGAGTCAATTCCGACCCCACATTCATAAAACGCATTGTAACTGGTGATGAGACATGGGATTACTTACTTACTTAGGTGGCTCTACAACCGTCTATCGGTCAAGGCCGCAGTAGGAAAGCGCACCATTCGGTGTAGTTTAGTGCGCGCCGGCGCCAGTCTCTTGCAATCCGGAGCTTCTTCAGGTCCTCATAGAGCTGATCTTGCCATCTTAAGCTCGGACGTCCTCTCTGACGCCGTCCACCAATCAAGTTCAGGTTTCCGTCGTAAACCTTTAGTGCTGGAGCATCGGGGTTCATCCGGCCAGTGCAGCCGCTGGAATTTAATGCGCTGGACTATGTCAACCTCATCATCCAGCTAATACAGCTCATGGTACATACGAGTCCTAAACTCGACGCCAACTCTAAGGGGACCAAAAATCCTACGAAGAATCTTTCTCTCGAACACTCCTAAAGACGCTGCATCCGTTGATGTCAGTGTCCATGCTTCTGCGCCATATAGCAGGACCGGGATTATCAGTGCCTTATACATTTTTATCTTCATATCTTCTACTTCTAATTTGCTTGCTGAGCCCAAAGTATCAGCGATTAGCAAGCGTGATTCTTCATCTGATCTCTCGGCTAACATTGTTGTCGCTGGTAATTTCTGTTCCCAGATAGACGAAGTTTTCTACAACATTGAAGTTGAAATTCTCCATACTCACATACCGCCCAAGACGCGCTGATGGTCTGCGAGTGGACACCAAATACTTCGTCTTGTCCTCGTCCACCGCTAGGCCCATGAGATGTGACTGTTTCTCAATCTCCGAGAACGCCCTGCTTACTCGCCGTTCGTTGATGCCTATGATGTCTATGTCATCAGCATACCACTTCCTTATGGAAGATCGTGCCCGATAGTTCTACGTATGGGCATTGGCGTACAATGTACTCCATCAGGAGATTAAAAAAGTCGCACGATAAAGCATCACCCTGCCTGAAACCTCTCTTGGTATCAAAGGTTTCGGAGAGGTTCTTTCCTACTCTGACGACGCTTTGGGTGTGTGATAGCGTCATCATGCAAAGCCGAACGATCTTTGCTGGGATACCAAGTTCATATAGGGCGTTGAAGAACTTCGAGTCTTGGCGTGTAGAAAGCGGCCTTATAATCGACAAATAGGTGGTGTGTGTCTATTGTACTCGTGGGTCTTTTCCAGTATTTGGCGTAAAGTGAAAATTTGGTCACTGGTCGACCTCGACCTCTGATACTGGCCTATCAGTGCATTCGAGTATGGCTCCAGCCGTTTACACAGTACGCGAGACAGAATTTTGTATCCCATTGAAAGGAGACTTATTCCCCGGTAGTTAGCGCAGACAACGGGGTCTCCTTTCTTGAAGATAGGACAAAGAACACTGAGATTCCTATCGTTGGAAATGCATTCATCGGACCATATTTTGCATAAGAGTCGGTGCATACGCCTTACCAAATCTTCGCTACCGGTCTTGAATAACTCAGCTGGCAACTCATCGGAGCATGCTGCTTTGTTATTCTTCAGTTTTTTAATTACTGAGTCGACCTCGTTATAATCCGGTGGCTCTACAAGAGAGCCATTATCAATTGGTGGTTCTATGTACGCTTCTCTATCGGCGGTATTATTCTCTTCATCGCCCCCAAGTAGATTAGAGAAGTGACTTCTCCATAGTCTCAGTGATTCCTGTGCATCTGTAACCAGACTTCCATTATTGTCCTTACAGAAAGAAACTCCGGGCTTGAAACCTTCGGTTAGACGCTTGACCTTTCGATAAAACTTTCGAGATTCATTTCTTTGACATAACACCTCAACATCCTCAAGCTCACGCCTTTCTTGTTCCTTTTTTTCATCTGAAAAGGCTTTTCTCCTCTCTCCGTTTCTCACGATATCGCTCTCTAACAGCTCCCGTTGCTCCCGACTGCAGAGTTCGTTTGTAAGCGGCGTCTTTCTCTGCAGTAGCTTGGCTACACTCCACGTCATACCAAGGGTTTGTCACAGGTCTGGTGTACCCAATGACCTCCTTGGCAGTCGTAATCATGGAGTGGGAGATATGGCTCCACTGCTCACCTATATCTTCAGAAGCCGGAGAGGGCTCCTGGAACAGTTAGGAGAGTCTGGCTGAAAAGGCTTCGGCGGTCTGTTGTGATTGCAGCTTACCGACGTCTAGCTTTCGTTGAGTGTTAGAACGTGCGGAATGCACCACGCTGAGCCTGGTGCCTACCTTGGCTGCCACAAGGTAGTGGTCCGAGTCGATGTTGGGACCTCGTACCGTTCGCACGTCCAGCACGCTCGATGCGTGCCTTTACACACACAACACACACGTGCCACAACATGATCAATTTGGTTGCGTGTCTTTTGATCGGGACTGCGCCAAGTAGCCTTGTGTATGTCTCGGTGTGGAAGTCTGGTGCTATTGATTACCATGTTCCGATCTGCGGCGAAATCGATTAGCCTCTCTCAATTGTTGGAGGTAGCGTCGTGAAGGCTAAATTTTCCGACTGTTGGGCCAAAGATTCCTTCTTTCCTAATTTTGGCGTTGAAATCGCCAAGCACGATTTTTACATCGTGATTGGGGCAGCGCTCGAAGAGACGTTCGAAACGCTCCTAAAATTCATCTTTAGCCGCATCGTCTGCGACTTCCGTCGGGGCGTGTGCACAAATCAGGCTAATATTGAAGTACTTAGCCTTTATACGTATCGCGGCCAGGCGCTCCTCCACAGGTATGAAACTGGTGACAAGTCCTTGTAGTTTCCTACTAACCACGAAACAGCATCCAAATTCGTGCTTTTTCGCATGGCAACTATAATAGAGCGTTTTTTTGAGCAGCCCTGTCCTATCCATCAAATTTCCTGTATTGCGATGATGTCAGCCTTAAATATGTCGAGGACATCAACCAGCTGGATATCTGCACCAGCCCTGTGGAGGGACAAGACATTCCAAGTGCATATCCATAAATCATGGTCCTTAAATCGTTTGCGGGGGTGGTCATCATTGGGGGATTTTATTCGAGGCTTCCTTTGTGTCTTCACTGGTACGTTTTTTTTTTTGCGGTGGCGGGAACCAAACCCAGCGCACCAACCCTTAATTAAGGAGAGTGGTTGCCTTCTCACAATTTGCTCACCACGGAGATTCCGTGGATTAGCCAGTGGATACGTGTCCTAGCGGCCGTTTGTGAGCTGCTTGAGCCGTTTGCAAAAGAATCGTAATTTGACCGCTCCCAAGAGAAACGGCCAAAGAA